>CM035787.1:13866943-14069443 GCA_020466265.1 Siphamia tubifer | reverse complement strand
TTCTGTCAGTGAAAACTTTTTTAGTCATGTCATTGTACCAGGTTGTAAGTCCTACAGACCCTTTCACAGTTTGTAGACAATGTGGCATATTTTGAGGGTCAGGGCTTAACTGCAGCAAAACATCTTAAATGTGCTAGTGTGTCAATGTGGATTAGCATTCTTTAACAAAGCCTTTTTGCTAAATAGGCTTGGGTGATAAAATTACTTTACTACAATAACTGCTGTCATTTTGCCCATGACAGTAAAGTTGATATTCTAATAGAAAAGAAAAGTGTTTTTTTGTCTATTTTGACTGTCTACGGGTACGATATATTCATTCCAATGTAAGACTGTGTGACTCCACCCATCCAATCATGTGACTCCACCCATCCAGTCTGAACAGGAAAGGAAACAGACGATGAGGAAATGACTGATGGTTCAAATGCAAAAGCGCCTGAAACAGGTGTAGACCAAGTAACACGAGTCCCGTTGTACTTGTTCCGAAAATAAATTTGACATCTGTCCCATAAAGTTTTTCACTTGTAAGGGGGGGGGGGGCACAGACTGCACTGCCATTACCACATCAGAGGATTAAAAATGGTAAATGGACTGTACTTATATAGTGCATTTTATATACCACTTGGTGCCCAAAGCACTTTAAAATTCCTCACATTCACCCATTCACACACACACTCATACACCAGTAGACGGCTGCTGCCAATACACCAGCACTGCCTGACCCTACTGGGAGCAACTTAGGGTTCAGTGTCTTGCCCAAGGACACTTCAACATGTGGACAGCCAGAGACGAGTCACGAACCGTCACGAACCCTTTGATCAGCTAAGCCACAGCTGCCCTAAAAGACACAAACTAACCTGCAGTTATGGACCCAAACATGCTGTGGTCCCACTTATGGAGCAAAAGGCATGTGCGGTTGAGTTCCCCCCATTTACCATATATTTATCGTTACGGAGGTAAAACTGCCCAATTTATCGTGATATTAAGTCATATCGCCCAACCATGTTGCAAAAATGGAAGAGGAAAATGTTCTACATTCTAGTGCAGGGGTGCCCAATCCTGGTCCTTGAGAGGTACAATCCTGCATATTTTAGATACCCCCCTTCCAATACACCTGACAGTCATTATCAGGCTTCTGCATATGATGATGAGAGGTTCATCATTTGAATAGGGTGTGTTGGGAGAGGGATACATCTAAAACATGCAGGATAGTAGCTCTTGGGGACAAAGGATTCGGCACCCCTGTCCTAGTGGATATGTGAGTTGACTCGAGTTAATGGGACAACATTACCTGACTTGTACACGATTACTCACTGGATTGACAGTAAGAGGAACAACTGTGGGGGCTAATGTAGCATGCAACTTCTGCCTGTACAACTTTGAGTTAGCATTAGTGTTTAAATGTAACAAGAATCCCCAAATTAAAGGTTTTTAACATTTCACTCACAGTTTAGCTTTGTTCATAATTGTGTTGCATTGATCAATTGGCTGCCAATCATAATCGGCCGATATTGCCTAAAAAGAGCCTGATTGGTGATCGGAAAAACATGCTGATTAAAAAAACCATCGCATGATGTAAATTACTAGTGACCATTTTCAAACTTGTAAACATGCTACAGAACAGGTGCATCTCAGATTTTTTGGTTTTCTGGTTTTGAGGTATAACGTGACCAGTTATTGTCTTCAGCTAGTATTGTGATATCACAGTGATATCGGCAATGAAGGGGTCTATAAAAGAAAGGAGTCGTATCCATTGTTGCCCAAAAAAATAAATCACAAGAAGTCACGATTGGCTCTCTGAAGTCACCACAAATCACTAGACGTCATACCTGACATAGCCACACCCATATAGCATGGGACATAAGTCGATTTTTAAGTGTTTCACCATATTTCACCATCAGATCGCACTGTTTTACCACTTTTCGGATGGTTTGGTTTAATCTGACAACACCGTCAAGGGGATTTAAATTTGTGCGGCATTATTTTTTTAATGTAAAAACAGGAAGTCACTAGGTTGCTTACATCATGGCATCACTCACAACACACTGATCTCCAGAAAACCTGTCTGAATGTCTATTGGGGAATGCTGAAGCTGATGTTGAAGCGGACTGTGTACAGATCAGAGCTCACATGCGCCGCTTATCTCACCAGCAAAAATGGCTTATATGGTGCCACAGGGTAATGAATTTGTAACTCACAAGATAATTATAATAGTCGCCAGATTCAGCCCAAAAGTCGTGAAGTCGCGAGATGATTTTTGTGATTTGTTGCCAGAGATGGCCAAAAGTTGCTAAATTGGCAACACTGGTCTTGTCTATATTTTGAATAAAAAAAAATAAAAACATGTTAGGAACCACATCATCTAGCTAGCATTATTTTCAGTGTATCTGAAGAAAGTTTACTCATGATTGACGCTAATTCAGGAAAATACCCAGTATGAACAGATATTGTTGGTTTACAGGAATATTTGTTTAACTCAGTTATTCATCCCAGAAAGGCCTTTACTAAGCACCAATATACGGGGAAAATAAGCACACTGGTGAAATAATGTCAAAAAAAATATTCATACAGTCTGTTATTTTTATTTATAGCTCAAGTTGATCAAATAGAAAAAAAATGTAAAAGAGATTTAAAAAACAAATACTAATATTTTAACATTTAAAAATATTTAAATGCTGTTTGTATTGTAAACAAACTTGTTTTGAATGCAAAAATGATCTCTATTGATCATGTCACTACATTTTCTTTAGGAAAAAAAGAAAAAAAAATGTTTTTCACAATTTCTGCCTTAATGGTTTATGCATCAAAAACAGTTGTTATAATGGAAGTAATAGTGTGTTTTTGGCACGCATGGCAGATAAATGCTAATCTTGTAATTTTCTTTAGCTTACAATGTGTAAGGTCATGCAAAAATGAACAACTTCTGAATTCTAACTATTTAAAATTTGAAAAATAATACTGTTTTTTTTTTTACATAAAGTGCAAAGTGTGCATAAAAAGCACACATGGATGCCAAAGGGTTAATTCATACCATAGTGTAAATGTTACACTAACATAATCAAGTAACCATCAGTGTCATTTAGCATAATTTAGCGCAAACTACTACTGTATTTGCTTTTTCTTGTGTCCTTACCTTGAATTTGGTGAATAAAACCAAATTAAATGATGTGAAACGATGCCAAAACCTTGTTGTAATAACGGTGCATTTTGCAATAAGCATTCAAGATGTAATAACGTTTTCATTTCATTTTGTAATGGATTTTGCCACATTATGTAATAAGTTTTTACATTTTACAGCAGCAGGGTGCTTTGGTGGTGTGATATTAAAACTCAAGGAGCTGTTTGGGAAACATTCCAAGTGGTTTATGTCTTGGCTGTTGATTACATATTAGACATGGACAATTTAAAATTAAGAATGTATTTTGGAAAGAGAAATGCGGCAAAAATTTCTCACAAAAGTATCTTGGAAACTTAATCAGTTGTCTTGGTGACGGATTAATATAATTTACAG
Organism: Siphamia tubifer; assembly: GCA_020466265.1. Classification (NCBI taxonomy): domain Eukaryota; kingdom Metazoa; phylum Chordata; class Actinopteri; order Kurtiformes; family Apogonidae; genus Siphamia; species Siphamia tubifer. The sequence goes on along the minus strand of CM035787.1, from coordinate 14,065,935 downwards.
GCTCGTGCTCACTCCCTGTTAGCTTGTCGTATGTTAGCATGTTTTGTCTGGTACTGTCTCTTTACATTGAATTCATTAAACAAGGCAGCAGTCTCTGTACAATTAGACAAATACAGTCGCCTTGATTTTTAGCTAAAATTAGTATAATTACCTTCTATCATGGAAGCGACGACCCTGACTGTCAATTTTCCTCTTTTTATTTACAGGCGCCATTAGCTGGAAGGGCGAAGTCAGATAGAGTCAGAGTGGTGCTGCCACCATGAGGCTAAAGGAGGAACTGCACTTTGAAACTTTTATGATTTATTTATTGTTTTGAACAGTCTAAACTGAATCTACACAAAAATTATTAAAATACAATATTTTAAATATTGTGGATATTGGATAATGGGTATTTAATCATATGTTTTGTTGTTTTTCTCTGTGTTTTAGAAGAGTTATGGAATATATTTTGGATTTTTCAGCACTAATTTATTTTTTTATTTTTTTTTTAATTTGGTGGATTTTAGGATGGTTTTTTTTTCCTCTGCATTTTTTGTGTTTATTTAGTGTATTTTGTATGAAGTTTGACGACACAAAAAAAAAAAAACCCAGAGACAGAACAGTCAACTAATATAAAGTATTTTTCAGACTGTGCAAGATAGAATTTTCTTTTCACTGAAGCACTTTCATCTTAAAATACAATATGACTGAAAAGCATACGTTAGTCAAGGATTCTGCTAGCACTTCATCTAATATGTCATCCAGCTTGGACATATGGTAGCTTCTTTCTTGAGTCTGTTTGCTCATGACTAATGAAGGGAAATTCACATAAATTAAAATTAATATTTAGTCATGATTAATCATAATTAATCCAATCCAACCCTGCAAATAAATCTGATTAAAGCTGTTCTCATTTGACAGTGTGATTTTTAATCTTTAATTTTTCTTTTTAATTGAACCTCCTTGGTAATTGGCCACCTATACCCCTGTTAGTCTGAGTTAACTCTCAGGTAAAAAGGTCAGGTCAGGTCTCCGTGACCCGTCAGTCATCCTCAAAGACCCGTCATTCGTTATCAGCAAGACAAGCAGCTGTCAGACTGGCTCCGACTGAAGAGAATGACGGAAAGAGGAGGAAGGGGAGAGGGAGAGAATGAGCAGGAGACTGATAAGAGACAAAAAAGACTAATGGAGGAGGAGACGATGAAACATATGGGCGAGATAAGATGGTAATAGGAAGTAAGAGGGATTGAAGTGGACTAATTATGATTCACTATGAGATCGCACAATTCCTACTCCTCCTTCTTCATGCCAAAGTCAGTGCTTACTCTACAATATCCAATACAAAGATGGTTAAAAATACCAGCCGCCCCATCCAATTACTTCCATTCATTTGGGACGGCAACACCTCCCACGATAGTAGGACCTAATTACTGACTGACAGAGTATCCAATGGGGGGAACTGGGTCACTGTCTTATCCCATGTTAAACAGACCAAGCTGTCAAATCTATCAAGGGGGGCTTCTGTCCTGTTTGAGCACAGCTTGGTCTAGACTTGGCTACGTGGAGCACCCCAAAAGACCTATTTACAGAAGGAAATGGTAGAGGTTGTGCTTAGATAAAACCATGCTTCTTTATCAGAGCGGGAGAAAAGCACTAGCTCCTTGTCAACACACCCAAGCACAGGAGAAAATGAGCCGCAAAGCTGAATTAATTCAGGGAAACTGAAGGCGGACTCTTTTCCTTTGAACGTCAGAGTACACAAACTGAGCTGATGCCTCCTGTGTGCTGTTAGCTGAGCTCTCTCACCACTCCCCTCTCTCTTTTTTAAGCTCATTTACTGTTTCTTAGCAAGCAATTGAAGCAACTGTGATGGGCAACTACTTCCTTGGACATGCAGGAAAAACAAGAAATTGCAGGTTTCATTTTTGTGACAGAAAAATGTAAGATTTTAGGATTAACCATTTACCATTCTGGGGTGATTTTGCTTAAAACGCATGAAAAATCCCCCTCCAAATTTTAATTCCAGCTGTTCTTTAACCATTTGGAGTACAGATAAAAGAATAGGCTCTTTGTAGTTTGGACTAAAACACACACTTTTCCTGTTTATTTAACAGGTAAAACGCTGTAAACTTAGAAACATAAATTATTAATTTCCCCTTCACCTTAATTTCTTGGTGAAAAGCAGGGTGTATTTGTCTGTATTTGGTAGGTATGGACTGAAACACACCATTTACCAACAGATCCTTGTCTGGGAACTTTGCAGTTCAAAGTAGAGACATTTTTTCGAAAAAAAAAAAAAAATAAAATAAAATAAAATAATAATAATAAAAAATTCAGTTTTGGTGCATTTTATCTATACTTATGTTTATGCATTTCACAGAGGGAACATTTAGGGAATTATCAATTTTTCTAAAGCGGCTACAGTTGGAAATTTTGGGGGAAAATGAATAAATGTGGAATGCTTCAAATACACAGATTTGAGCAAAAATAAGTTTTTCACATACAAAATGACCATTGTCAATAGTAAAATAAAGTCTAAATTTGTATTCTGGTCCAAAAATCCAATAGGGTAATAGCCCAATAGGATGGCATGGTGGTGCAGTGGTTAGCACTTGTGCCTCACAGCAAGAAGGTCCCTGGTTCAATTCCCACACCAGTTTATATGTCTGTGTGGGTTTTCTCCAGGTGGTTTCCTCCCACCATCCACTGATAGGTTAATTAGTTAATCTAAATTGCCCATAGGTGTGAATGTGACAGTGATTGTTTGTCTATATATGTTCAGCCCTGAGATGAACTGGAGACTCATACAGGGTGTACCCCACCTTCACCCATTGTAGCTGGATTATATAGGCCCCCAGTGACAATAAAAGCCATGAATATACATGAAAACAGCTGTAGAATTACTGTCCACTGTAGTGACCAGTATGCATCAAGGGGTTAATGAGGAAAGAGGAAGAACTTTGAGAAATTTTGAAAAATAATTACTCATTTCTTAGACATGTTTGTGTTATATTAGGCCCCCAGTAACCCCTGTGACCCTAGTGAGGATAAAGCAGGTTCAGATGACGAGATGAGACTCTGGTTTCCTCCCACCATCCAAAGACACGCACTGATATAGTAGGTCTCTGTTGAAAAAGAGATCATTGATTTCAATGGGAAAATAAAGGTTAAAAATTCCATTGTCATATGTCCTGGTGTTCAGTAGCTCATTGTATATCCACCTGTCACCATTCATTATAAATGGGACTTAATTCATTGCAACATCCACAGGTAAATGATCAGCCTTCAAAAGCCTTATATTTGTCTTTTTTTTTTTTTTTTTTTTTACAACATCCTTTTTGTATATAGGGTGTTGCTGTTGCAATTCAGAATAGTTTATACATTCAGAAAGATGAATTTGTTCACTTTCATTTGATGTGTAGCAAGTGAGGTGCATTAATGTGGGAGCTGTATATATATATACTGTAGGTTTTATTAAAATAATGTCATCTACATTCCAGGAATGAGACATAAAGCTGGTGAGAGGTTAATTGGCCATATTTGAATGTTGATATGACAATTACCATAACCAAGGAAAATATGGATGGATGAAAATGCAAAAACATTGGTGGAGAGCAGAGTTTTCTTTATTCTGTTAAATAGAATAACAAGGCTGGGATAAATAGTGACATTTAGGTCTACCCGCTTCTCTTCCCTCTCTCAGTGATGATACATGTTTGTTGCGTTTTATTACTCTGTGGAATAAGAAGTATGACCTCTTTAATAAGTGACACGTATAAAAACAGCAACAAAGGCATCCCTGCAACCTCAGGAACAACTTGTGCAAAATCTTTGCTTAAAATCGGAGCAGCAACTGCATGACTCAGCTGAATCTGGGACACTTTCAGCATGCTGTTCTTCAAACAACGTCTAAAAATAGCACACACCTATATGGTGAAAAAAAAACAAAACGGGGGGGAAAAAAAGGAAGGGGAAAAAAAAAAAACACCAACATATTTCTTCTTATGTAATGAGGAATAACCTCAGGTCTTCATTGTTAGGATAACACAATTAGTCTGGGTGTGCAGAAGGTTGTGTTACGGTTAAAATCATAAATTAACACTGCCAAGGAAGACAGACTGTGTGATCTAATCTTTTGCACTGAAATTACATCACTTATAATATACATAATAATCTGTTTGCTTTTTATAACAAAGGTGTTATGGTTACAAAGCTATTCACATGGAATCATTTAACATAACATTTCCAGATATATTAAAAGATGTCAAATGTCACAATATAATATTCAACTGGATCAAAATATTAACATGATTACCTTCGCTAAGGAGGTTATGTTTTTGCCAGAGTTTGTTTATTTGTTTGTCTTTCTGTTAGTTAGTAGGAGAACTCCAAAAAGTTATGGATGGATCTTGATTAAATTATTCAGGGTAGGTCGGTTATGGGGAGATCTGGAAATGATTAGATTTTGGTGGTGATCCGAGGTGGGGAGGGTTCAAGATAACTCAAAAACTTAAGGATTGATTTTGATGACATTTTCAGGATGTGTTGAGAGTGTCACAAGGAACAAATGATTGATGATGTGGTAGTGATCCAGAAAAGATCCTGGATTCTAGATCACTTTGAAATTTACCACAATGTCAAATTTCATTCATTTTACACTGCAGTAAATTTATTTTTGGTGGAAGACTAGAAAAGCACTCTGACAGCGCAGTCCTCCTCCAAGGTAGACCCCCCCCACACACACACACACACACACAGACACACCCCCCACACCCCAGATCACAACCAAAATCTAATCATTTCCAGATCTCCTCATCACCAACCTACAATGAATATTTCATCAAGATCCATCCATAACTTTTTGAGTTATCTTGCTAACTAACAGGCAGACAAACTCTGGCAAAAACATAACCTCCTTGGTGGACCTCTCTTCATTTGAAGGGGGGGGGGGGCAGGTTTGTGCTCTCAGAGTGCTTTTCTCGTTTTATATTAACTTCACATTCTTCATTTGTATCAGTCAGTATCTGTATTTGTCATTTTGCATATCTAAGGATAACAAGGAAATGCAGTTTGACACCCCCCACCCCCACCCCCCCAGGCCGATAGGGTCCTGCAGTCATGTACCTTCTACCTTTATAGCTCCCCATGATTCAAAAGTTAACATAAGAACGCAAGCATATTCATCATTTCATTCACTCTTAGATCCATGACCTACCAGGACTTACATTTTGACATGAGTTGGTTGAAAAATGTGATCCAGAATCCAGGATCTCTTGTGGATCATCACCAAAATGTAATCACTTATTCCTTGTGACACTCCCAACACATCCTCCTTGGCAGAGGTAAAAATACAACCAAAAACCTTCTAATACAAGATATTTTTGCTTGAATTAAACAAAGAAAAATAGAATCTGTGAATGGAACAAGTGAAAAATATCTTGGTAAGATTTATTAAAATCTAATAGATATAGAATAATACTATACGCTAGATGTACTCGACTTTACTAAACTATGGACTAGAAATGACAAAATACACTTGGTAAGATTTAGATTTATTTTTTTCCAGTTCACACACATTCAAATGGCCTCATGTCAAAGACAGCCTATTTGAAAAAGCATGGAATATAAAATGATAAAAAATTTGAATTACAAAGAGATTGAAAAAAAAAAAACCAGTCAGAGTAATTTTTGACTCCACTTATGCATCTACGAGTTAAAATGGAATCATTTAACATAACATTTCCAGATACATTAAAATATGTAAAATGTCACATTATAATGTTCAGCTGTCTCAAAGCATTAACATAATTTTATTTTAACTTCACATTCTTCATTTGTAGCTCCACATGATTAAAGTGTTACCATGGGAAACAAAAACATTTGATTTAAAAAGTGTCGCATTCATATATATATATATATATATATATATATATATATATATATATATATATATATATATATATATATATATATATATATATATATATATATATATATATATATATATATATATATATATATATATATATATATATATATATATATATATATAAACATTGCACAACATCCTGGACCAAGTAAAATTAGAATAAAAATTTTAATTGCCTTGTCGTGTCTATAGCATATTTAATGTCTCAAAAAGATACTTTCTAAAAAAATGTAAATAAAATAAAAGTAAAGCAGATATCGTGTAGATATCGTGTACTGTAGGATAATTGTGAATTACAGAAGGCAGTGTCGAGAAGTTGTGGAAAATGTTTCGAAGGGCATGAGACATATTTGTACATGAAAACATATTAAATGCTAAATGCTAAATGCTAAATGCTAAATACTAAGCTTCAGGTCATTTCTTATTCTGTCTTCTTACTTGTTATCCATTTTTTCACTTGACATTTTACCTTTTCTTTTCTGTCCTTTAGCTTAGGTGGTATTGCAGTTTGCTCTGGTCAGCAAATTGTTAGTGCATGAAGCATATACTGTGCATAACTAATGGAAAAAATTTTTATCTCAATAAATCTGATGAGACATCCAAAAAGCAAAGTTGTCGTACTCACCTAGAGGAGCAGCTACACAAGACATGGAACCTCCTTATAGCAGGAAAAAGAAACTAAGTACGTCTCTTAACAAGGCAGGTTTAGCCTGTATCAACTCAGGAGGGTTATTTAAACAAACTGAGCTGACGCCAGCTGGCTTCTTCCTCTGCACAGCCTGAAGGACACTTGATGAAGCATAATATCAATTCAAGCGCTAGTGAAATATACAGTAGCTCCAGAAAAGACAATAAGACAGTGAGGGGAATTTCGAATCAGATTTCCCATAAAGTAGAAACCTTATGTAACAAATAACAACAATCAGGTGCCAAGCAAATGTCAGTGTGATTCACAGTGAGTTTAAGGACAACATTATTACCCTCCAGTCTTTCTGAAGGTGTGTTTGAATACTAATGGCAACTCTAAAAGATGTCACTACTGGCTAATTTAAAGGCTGTAAAAAGTTTGTCACTGGCATTATATACAATTGCTATTCATTACACTGCAGGAGCCCATTATGAATGTAGCACCTAGGTAATTAAGAGCTATATGAATTGCTAATGAATGAGATTCACTTAATCACTTTTCTCATTTGGCATCAATTAACTAATGGATTACATATTATACACTCCAGTGATGGTAGGAAGGTAAGCAAATGTGTTCAAATGTCAAGTACTTGGGCTATATTTTACTTGACATTTCATATAACTTCAGTATAAAACATTAAGGAGCTGAAATAAACTCCAACTTAAACATAGACATAAACTTAAACTAAAATTGAACACACTTATAGATGGAAGATAATAGGGTCAGAACCACAATTGAGAAACGATCAGATGTGATGGTTAATAAGATATATTATTATAAGACTCATTAAATATAGTATTTTTAAAGGTGTCATATTTTCCTAGACCTGTATTTATTAGTCTGTGGTTAAATTATTTATGTATTTTAACCCTAATAGTTCATACAGTTTGAAGTAGAACCCTTTAGGTCAGAGGTGTCCACCAATGAGTCCAATCTGGCCCCTGGGATGAATTTGTGAAATGCAAAAATTACACATTTGACATTAATAATTAAGGAACTTAAAATCATTTGACATCAATTCAATCTAAAATGGATCACACTACGAATAGGCAGTATGGTCAAATGTGTATATCCCGGTGTACATGATGTTGACATTGGTGGGGACATAATTTGACAACTTCCTCGTGAGAGACAGTAACAATAAATAAATAAATAAATAAATAAGAACATGGCTAAAAGAATTTAAATAACATGTCATTTTGTTTTTGTCAACAAAAACTAAGAGACATTTTAGGAATGTTTTTTATTTCTTAAGCCACATTTTGTCTGTTATTTATTGGTCATCTATAACTGCATTATATATTTAATTATAGTTAATGTCACAAGACCCACATTTATGTCTAGTTTGGTCTCGTTTTTGTCACGTGATAAAGGTTTGTTGATGAATATTTAGTCACTATAAGGCGCACTGTCAATGAATGGTTTCTTTTTTAGGTTCTTCATATACAGTAAAAAAACACACTGGATTATAACGTGCATTAAGTAAAGTCAAAATTATCCGATAAAAAGTCAAAATTGTTCGATTAAAAAGTCAAAATTATTAAATAAAAGTCAAAATAATGAGATAAGAAGTCAAAATTATGAGATAAGAAGTCAAAATTATGTCCTATTTACATGAGTTTTTATTCCTGTATAGTTCAGTATAAAGGTTAGTTCCTCTTTAAGATGACCATGTAAACACTTAATTCCAGTTGAAAATGATAATTCCTACATAACATGAATTTCCAAATAAAGTCACCAGGTTTTTCCACACTTTATCCCTAATTTGATAATTCCCCTGACATGTAAAACATTAATTCCTCTTTAACACTATGCTCCTGGTCTTTTTGCGCTGACGCACATACAGTATTCTATGTTGATGACGCACATATTTCACGCTGCCAGCGTAAGTGTGTTGATTCAGTTAAGCTGCTGCGTCATAATTATTATAAAAATAAATGCAAAAATGGCATGTAGTATCTGTCCTTCCATGTTGATATTTAAAAAGAAAGCAAAACAGGAACTGGGTGCAATTGTTTTCTTCCAGTAGACATCCAGACATTCTGTCCAATCAGAACCCTCTGCACCTCCAGCTCTTAAAGACCAATTAACTAGAGCAGAATACACCCATGGAAACCTTTATTCCGGTTTAACATGTCCATGTAAACACGAAGGAAATAGCTTAATTCAGAATAATTTTATTCCAAATAAATATATCTGAATTAAAAAAACCATCATGCAAATGTAGCCAGTATGACAGAAGTCACAATCATTAATATGGAGAGGGTGGGATGTTAAGTGGGTCATTTACATTTAAAGGGCCAATGCACAAAATTACCTTTTAAGTGTCATTACTCAGAAATTTGGTTAAAGATGGACATGTGGAGTTGAATTAATGAAGAATTCAGACCCAATCATGGCAGTTACAGTTTATGTAGAGTACTGGGAAATGTTTGAAATGCATAATTCCAGCAAAAAAAACTTAAATATTAATCCTTTAAAGGACAGTTAGAAACATTTTGCCTTTAAGTAGAGTTGAAATGCTTCTACAACTGTGCTTTAGACTCTATCTTAGAATATATGTGTTAAACTCCATTATCATGAAAATGTAAAAAAAATAAATAAATAAATAAATTCTACATCATGGATATTAAAAGTATTGTATGATATTACCTGTACCTGGTTTGGGTTTGGATGTTTCAATCCCTGCTCCAATCAAGTTCATGATCTTCTCAATCTGTTACAAAAGAAAACATACAGAGAAAGAGTGAAGAAATACTCCTAAATTAAGCAAAAGTTAAGTAGAAGTACAGCTACTTGTGTGGAAAAAATGCTGTTGGAAAAGTACAAGTACTGATTCAACTCCTTTACTCAAGTAAAAGTTAAAAAAAAAAAAAAAAAAAAAAAAAAGCAACTTCTTAAATGTACAAAAGTAAATAGTGAAACTGCATTTTTTTTTTTTTTTTTTACCATGACTGAAGCAATACGTATTTAACCAGGAAAAATGTGAAAAGTTTATCTATCTATAATTCAGCAAATCTTTGTCTGTGTGTCTGTTGAATGTCTAATGGTACAGCCACACCGAATGTGAATTTTCACATTTGCGCTTCAATATTAAATACAAAGTCAACGGAAAGATTCACCCCAGGCTGCTCGTAGGGTGCACTGCTGCGGCGCATTGGAGTGTTCATGTTTGGAGTGGCCACGAATTGTCCATTTTTGTGATCATTACAAAACAGCAGCTTGACTGAATCAACCATAAGAATCAACAAACTAATGCCGACAGCGGAATATGTGCGTCATTGAGAAGAGACCAGGAGCATGTGGAATTAACTGTTTATGTGTCAGAGGAATTAACAAATTCAGAATTAAATCTGAATATACAGTACCAGTGACTTTGTTCAGAATTAAGTTTAATTTAGAATTATCATTTTCAACTGGAATTAGGTGTTTACATGGTCATCTTAAAGAGGAATGAAGTAATTCAGAATTAAACAGAAATGAAAAGTCTCATGTAAACAGAGCATACATGAAGGGGGTGATCACAAATATGTGAGATGAATGTTTATTACACTCATTAATGCTAACAGAAGAAGTTTCATACTGAAAAAATATCTTTAACTATTTTTCCGAGATGTTCAAGGGTCAACATAACAGGAGGATTATTAAAGTGTATGTGATGTAAACGTAAAGACAATTCTTTTAGCTCAGTTTGCCCATTTCTATGACATGGCCCACCATGTTTTTGTCCAAAAAAAAAAAAGAAATACAATAAAAAATAAAAATAACAATAAAATAGTTAAAAGAAATGAAATTATATCCATTATGTGTTATTGTGCAACATTTCTTAACAATAATTATACTTTTGCTAACAGAAATGCACAGTCTGAAATACACCTTAATCACCTTTAATAAAAAAAACAAAGAAATAAACAAATATCAGTGACAGAATTGGATTAAAGATTTGTCATATTGTGGCTTGATATGATTCATTTAATAGAAAACATGTATGTATAGTATAAGTGGCACATTTATACTTTATTATACAGATATTTAAATCTATATACATTATTAACATATAAGTTAACATTATGGTTAGTGTCACTAGTTGTAACGTATATAAGTTTCTTTAAAATTAATAGTGATCCTTAGCCTGGGGGCGGGGGTGTCTGGAGGAAACACTGCTGTACAATAGGATAAAAGAATATATTCCCCAGCTAAGTTTAACTAAATCAGTAATTCTCTGTCCTTATATATAGATTTCTAATAAGACGGGCACAGACAGGACACATTACAATAGAAACTTCTCTCGCCTCAGTTGCTTTAAATCAGTGATTCTCAAATTCGGTCCTCGTGGCCCAGTGTCCTCCAGGCTTTAGATATCTCCTTCTTTTTTTCTTATTTTTTTAATAGAAAAAAAAAAAAATAATAACAACAATGGCTATTATATTTAAAAAAAACTACTTTAAAAAAATGTTAAAACATTAAAAAAATATTAAATTTAATAAAGAAATTTCTAAAGTATATCTCGTCTCATCATCTGAACCTGCTTTATCCTCACTTTAAAAAAAAATATTATAAAGTATATATAAAAATAAAAAATACCTCCCTCTTCCATCACAACTGGAAGTCATGTCATCATTATCAGTCTTCTGAACAGCTGATCAATAATTGAATTATGTGATAGAAGAGGCAAACATGTAGGCCTGGATTTGAGAAACACTGTTTTAAATACATGAATAAAATAAGTGAATGAATAGAAAAATAAAATAAAATAAATAAAATAAATAAAATAAATAAAATAAATAAAATAAATAAAATAAATAAAATAAAAATAAAAAATGAAAGCAAAATGCAAAAAAATTAGAAAAAGGAAAGAAAAAAAGGGAAAAGAAGAAGAAGGAAGGGAGGGAAAAAAGAAAACAACAACAAAAAAAACTCTATTTGTTACCTACTTTCCTATCTGCTCATTTGTTTTTAGTTTTTTTTTTTTTTTCTTTTTTTTGTATATATGTCTATGTTTAGTACTTCAGTTATTGATTATTGGTATTGTTATCATTGTTATTGTTATTATTTTATTTATCATCTTTTTTGTACTATGCACTATATTACTACAAGATGTATTTAGGTTGTTGAGGAAGTGAAGAAGGGGTAGGATTAAATAAGCTTATGCTTCATCCTACTCCTTTTCGAACATGTCATTGTTATTATTATTATTGCTGTATTGAATATTGTTGCACTTTGCACATGTTCGAAATAAATCATTCAAATCAAATCAAATCAAAAAAAATCAACATGGTGGTGGAATAGAGTGAAGCTAGAATGACAAGTGTGCCTCAGAAATGATAGTATTATTATTATGTTTACACACAGGGCTGGTTCAATACCAAAAAACTCTGTAAATATATTATTAAAAATGACTCCTGATGTGATGAATAATACTGTTGTGTTGAAAATCCTATTTTTCACTTTAGCAGGAACACCACTAAACCACATATGACATAAACGATGCACACCCTTAGGTGAATCATGTGTTTGAATATATCACTATCTATTGTCTTAGTCATGTTTTACCCTGGGCAGATTACTAAATAAAACCCCATATGGTTTGAACAAAGGTAATAGTTCAGATCCTTCCATTGAATAATTATTACAGCAATGAGTATTTTTCAGCTGCAACACATTTTCTGAACTCTATAAAGACTGGTTTCTGATGAGTTGTCACTTTATAGGTTCTTTCTAGTGGAATATTTACTAATCCATTGTATACATGTACATAAACCAGCATATATGTGGAATAACACACCATCATATATATTAAAAACATGAACTAACCAACACTAAAGTCATTTGTTTTCTGTTTCACCTTATTAAAGTATGTAAGATTTAACACGTTTAATATCTGAAACAGATACTTTATTAAAAAAAAAAATTTGTCGATCAGTGTAAAAATGTGTGTGTGTTTTTTTCACAGGTAAAAGGACTCTGTGGGAGCTGTTTTGGAGAGAAGGATGTGGGCTCTAATGCAGAGCATCCTGAGACACCCCAGGCATCCTCTGCATGACACAGTGTTAGCCTAGAAACCGCTGCAGTGACAGACTCCTCTCACTGCGTTGCAGGACTGAACGCTTTTGGAGGTTGTTAATCCCTGCTGCTATCACACAGTTCAACAAATGTGACTGAATGAAGTGGACTCGTTATATGGAAAGGATATTAGCACTTTATTTTTACTTATTGATTGTTTGTTATCTATCTATCTATCTATCTATCTATCTATCTATCTATCTATCTATCTATCTATCTATCTATCTATCTATCTATCTATCTATCTATCTATCTATCTATCTATCTATCTATCTATCTATCTATCTATCTATCTATCTATCTATCTATCTATCTATCTATCTATCTATCTATCTATCTATCTATATGTAAGTAGGTAGAGGGCAAGGACATGAAAAACATAAAAGAAGAATGGAAAGTTTGTAAAAGTGGATCTGTGCACAATTATAAATCACAATGTTTCTCCTCTATTGATTTTCCCTCTAAAGCCACTTATGTTTCATACTATCACATCCATTTAATTAGTAAAATAATGAGTCTATTTTGAGAATATAATGAGTATAACATACAGATATTTATGAACAATTTATGTTGGGAGTCAAAGTAAAACATTTGGAGAAAATTAAATACACCAGTAAAGTACAGATACCTATATTAAATCTACTTAAGTACAGTAATTAAGTACTTCTACTTAGTTACTTCCCACCTCTGGATCCATCTGCTTCTCTTTTCTTTGTCCTGTACAAAGATAGCTCTGACTGCTTTATAAACCCACCACAGCTCTCACCCATTGTTTTTATTTTTTCTAAACTTTTCGCAGCATTTAAGCCAAAGCTACCATTGTTCTGTGTCTTTGGGCCACGCAGTGTGTATAACTAAATACAAGTACTGTCTTACTGTAGGTTGTTTTATTTAAGTATCTGTTCTTTACTTGAGTATTTATTTTTCTGGAAAGTTTTTACTTTTACTCCCCTGTATTTTTACTATAAATATCTTTACTTTATACTCCTTACAGACTCTTTTTTCAAACTAAACAGATGTGACAGTACAAGACAATGAGTCGCTTCAGAGAGAAAATCAGTGGAGGAGAGAAACTGTGACGTTATATATCATCGTTATATGACTATTTTGACTTTTTATCTCATCATTTTGATTTTTTTATCTCATCATTTTGATTTTTTATCTCATCATTTTGATTTTTTATCTCATCATTTTGATTTTTTATCTCATCATTTTGATTTTTTATCTAATCATTTTGACTTTTTTTTTTTTTTAATTATGCATTTTTAACTCATATTTATATATATTTTTTGATATCGTAACTTTGTTTTCATCTCAATTGTGAATTTTCCAACCCCATTTTTCCTTAATTTCAGTTCAGTTCAGTTTCAGTTTATTTCGAGCACACATTTTCCTGCCCATATCTACAATACTGAGTAACTGTGACTCCATCAAACACATTATCTACACAGTAACTCACTTTTAAATTCTCAGAATAGACTCTTTTTCAAACTAAACAGATGTGGCAGTCGCTTCAGAGGGAAAATCAGTGGAGGAGGAAAATTGTGACTCTATAGATCATAATTATAACTTTTATCTCTAGAGTATGACTATAAACCTCAGAATTATGAATTTATCTCATATTTTTTTCTTTTTATCTGACATTTAGGAGTTTTGTTTCTCACAATTGTGCATTTTTTATTCTCATTTTTATGACTTTACTTACAAATGTTCTGCTCCTATAGATGCTGGATTGGTTGAGATTTGGTTGTTGTTCTTTAGATACTTTTTGAAGGTACAAACCAATTAAAATTGGGAATAAACAACAAGACCAACAGATGATCTGACCCATCACAATTTCTCTGTGGTTAAAGTTCCTTAGATTTCTACTCTTGTCTATTTTGGTGTTTCCAGAACATCACCTTCAAGGCCTAAATCTTCACTTCCTGCCTCATTAACAGGTCCCTTTGGAAAAATCTAAATTAATAGCATTGCATTATGTCTGCGTAGGTTCTCATTTGTCCAGGTCATCATTTTTCTTGGTAGTTTTTCTCGGTTCAACTGGACTGGTTTAGCTTTTTTAGTTCAGATAAGTTTAGCTCAGAACTGAATAAATCTCTTGGATGACAGATGAAATATTTTCAAAAGAGTTAAACTAACCCAGTTGAACCGTGAAGAGCTGCCAAGAACAAATTTAATAGCACTCTGCTCGTCAGTGATAAGAATATTAAAGAAGTAATATTTGGCTTTATTAAAATGGAATTATACATTTGAAAACATTTCCCTGTGGTCTATATAAACTGTAAATGCTCTGCTAGGGTTTGAATTCTTCATTAATTCAATTCCACAGGTCAATCTTCATCCAGATTTCTGAGTAATGACACCAGAAAGGTTGTTTTTGAGTGCTGGCCCTTTAAATGTAAATGAGCAACTTTAGGCTCCGCCCCCACCAGGATGTTAACTGTGTTTTTTGTCCTGTTCAACCACTTATTTTCATTAATACAAACAACAACTGAATATTTTAAGTATCTACAAGTAAAATGCTTCTGGAGTAAAACTAATGAAATGTTTTACTGAATATTTTGGTCATTTTTGTTTATTTTATTGATTATTTTGGTAACTTTTGTTCAGTTTACTGAATATTTTGTTTTGGTTTTTTTTTCAAATTTTATAGATTATTTTGGTCATTTTCTTTTTCATTTTACAGATTATTTGCGGGTAATTTTTGTAAATTTTCTTAATTATTTTGGTCATTTCTGGTCATCTTTAACACCATCCAATATCACTGGTCTACAAGTAAAATGCTTCTGGAATAAAACTAATGAAATATTACCATATATGTGTTAGTGATAAAGAAAAGTCAAGTCTTAAATGCGGGTTGGATCAAGTTTCCAAGATTAGTCTGGGGTCAAAATGTGAAATTTGACTTTTTATTTTACAGAATATTTTGGTAATTTTTGTTCATTTTATTGATTACTTTGGTAACTTTTTTTCAGTTTACTTAATTTTACTGAATATTTTGGTCATTCTTGTTAATTTTTTTAATGATTATTTTGGTAATTTTTCTTAATTTTACTGAATATTTTGGTAATTTTTGGTCATTTTATTGATTATTTTGGTCACTTTTGTTCAGTTTACTGAATATTTTGGTAATTCTTTTCTGATTTTATTGATTATTTTGGTAAATTTTTCTTCATTTTACTGGTTTTTGTGGGTAATTTTTGTAAATTTTCTTAATTATTTTTTATATCTTTAACACCATCCAGTATCACTGGTCTACAAGTAAAATGCTTCTGTAGTAAAACTAATGAAATGTTCCCACATGTGTGTTAGTGATAAAGAAAACTCAAGTCTTAAATGCTGTTTGGATCAAGTTTCCAAGATAAGTCTAGGGTCAAAATGTGAAATTCTTAGAACGAACAAGAGAATAGGTTTTAGTCCAAAAGAATATTGGTCTCAGATCTACTTCAAAATATTCAGTATGTTTACATGAGACAGAAAAATAGGGTTAGGGTTAGTTTTGACTTTTTTTTTTTTTTTTTTTTTTTTTTTTTACTTTTAAACAGCACACTCTTAAAACATGTGTTGAAAACAACACACATGTTTGAACACATCTCTATGTCCACATTGGGACAACAGAACTTTTGTAAATTTTAACAATTTGTGTGTTACAGTATTCAACACAATTTTTTTGTTACTTTATGTTAACCCTTTAACTACTGAGACTTAAGCAATTCCACAGTAAAAAAAATAAAAATTAATTAAATAAGCAACAAAATGAACAAAAACTACCAAAGTGATCAGTAAAATAAACAAAAATGAATATTAAACTAACAAAACAATATGTAACATGAACAAAGTAAGACACTAATAGAACACAATGGAAGAAAAATAATAAAATAAAAAATAAAATGTAGAAAATATAAACAAAAATAAGCAACAAAATAAACAGAAACTAATAAATATTCACAAAATAACAAATATGCAAAACGACAAAACAACATTTACTTTTAAAAAAAGTAATAAATTACTAGTGTTGTAATTTGGTTCCAGTAGTTTTAGTTTCTTTTTCTTTTTCTAAATCAGTTATTTTTAGACACCTGTACATTAGTTCCATCAACAAAATTATCAGTAAAATAACATATTGAATTTTTCTGAATTTTGAAAGTAAACCATCCATTCAGAACGTGTCAGCGCTGACACATCAGGGGTTAAAGGGTTAAATCAACACATGTTGTGTAACTACAATTAGAAAAAAATATCTGATTGGCCAATAGCAGGTACACATTTATGTTGGTTATTTCTGTAATTTTGGTCTTAAACCTTTGTTGGTCAGCTCAACCGTTTGGTAGAGGTAACTTTGAACCCTGATATCTAATCTAAATTTAAGTCCTTTGACATAAAACTTCTTGGTGAGTCTACCCCTTTAGTAAGAAGCATGTAATGCATAAAAACACCACTGGGTGGAACTGTCAATGATATATTCAGGTCATGCTACTATACCACCAAGGAAGAAGATGGTAACCGTGACAACACCTCTAATATGATATTTTCTTTTGGACACAAAATTGCAGGTAAGATGGATTTTTTTTCATTTTATTAACTTCTATTTTACATAAATAATCCTCATGTTTCATGTAATAATTTTTTGAAAACCAAAAACCAAACGGTAGAGATGATAGTAAATGCTAATGCTAATGCTAATCGCAAATTATACTAACACAAATAGTCAATACATTTAATTTGAACCAAGTCACAAATTATGTTGGTAAGATTTGTTTTAATACTTTAGTTAAATTTAGGGTCATTAAAAAAAAATAAAAATGTTTTAAGTTATAATGCACAACTTTTTTAATTGTGATTTTTGTAGTGTGACCAACAAAGGGTTAAACATTTCTGAAATATAACACATTTGTTGAACCTAAAGATATGTTGATTCCCAACACATTCATTTTAATAGTGTACAAAGCAACAGTTCTTTCCACATATTTTTTATGGCATGTCCTTTGCAACATTTTATTTATTTATTTATTTTTCTTCAATAAAGCTGTGACAGTCTCATCCCCAAAAGAGGGCTTAGAGTTTCAGGAGGTTAAGTGTTATATTAACACTGGTGATTTTCCTGAGTATACCTGTTGAGGATTTTAGGGACAGAGCACGACTGCAGAGCGTGTTGGGACGGAGGCGTACTGTTTAGCAATGATGGATTACGAACAACAGCCAAACGTGGACAGCAATTCAATGACTAACCCACCACTCAGCAAAAACACAGCAGGGTGATAGGGTGAATAACAATCTTAAAGCTTTGGAAACTTCAAATTATTGCAAGCTGAGAGAAAGACCTTTAGCCAAGTTCACACTGCATGAACCCAACCTCCAGAGATTCAGATCTGTTACTGACTGCTTCCTAGTGAGTATTTGATTGCTCTCTCAGACCTTTATTATTAAAGCTTCACAGAATAAGGCAACAGTTTACTGCAAGGTTAAGTGAGCACAATGCTGCATGTAGGAGATTACACAGCCACTGAGTTGTTTAGGGGCTTAGAGCCAGACATGTTTATTTAAGTAGTCTCTGACTTTCCAGGAGAAGCCAAAATACATTTCCAGGTTGCTTGCTTTTGTTTGTTTGCCTGAATAACTGAACAGCAGCTCGACTCCAAACACAGTGTAAGACGCAGCGGCTGTTATCCACTACTAAAATTAAACTAGGACACGCTATAAATATTCTTGAAATTTTCATTTCCAATACGCGGGATTAGTATCGGTGATGCGATGCTAATCAAACATCTGACGTACTGTTATCAATTTAACCAGGTTCCTATTACGATTCTGTCTCCTGAAAAAAATGTTTACCTTCACACGGCACTGCAAACAACTGATATGTAGTAACTCTGTGTAATTTGTCATTGAAGAATATGTGGGTTTTGGGTTTTTTTTTTGCCTTTCCTCAAAAGGAGGAGGAGATTGGGCTGGATAGTTCACGTTATTTTATTTTTTTTTATTTTGTGGGAGTAGTTTGTGTGTATTTGATCAAAACTGTGGAGCAAGACAGAAAAAGTAAGAAAAGGGAATAGAGGAAGTAAATGGTCCAGTCATACAGGAAGTGAACCAGGGTATGTGTGTCTATGTGTGGTATGTGTCATTTAGCTATTGGTTAAAAACACCCATGACTTCAATGAATGAATGAATGAATGAATGAATGAATGAATGACCACCTGTGAGATAGAAGAATAAAACCCAAAACAAAAACATGTCTACCATTTTAAGAATAGAAAACAAAAATAAAATAGAACAGAATAGAAAAATAGAATAGAATAGAAATATAGAATAAATAGAAAAATAGAATAGAATGGAATAGAATAGAAATATAGAATAAATAGAAAAATAGAATAGAATGGAATAGAATAGAAACATAAAATAGAAAAGTAGAATACAATAGAATGGAAAAAATAGAATAGAAAAATAGAATAGAATGAAATAGAATACAACAGAAGAATAGAATAGACTACAATAGAAAAATAGATTAGAATGGAATAGACTAGACTAGAGTAGACTAGAATAGACTAGAATAGAATAGAATAGAATAGAATAGAATAGAATAGAATAGAATAGAATAGTCTTTAGTGTCATACCAAAAGGACAAATCAAAAGAAAATGTGTTTGGTCTCTCTAATCTCAATTTTCAAGAAAAGAAAAATGTAGTACAGATCATGCTAGCATATGAAGCATATTTCACAGCAACAATTGAAACATCATGTAAAGTTACATGCTGGATTACAAAAAAGAAAACATATATTATTTAGTTAGTTTTAGTTTGGTTTCGTTAACCACCATGTTTGGCCTAGAGCAGTTATAAGTAGGGCTGTGATGATATGCTCTCATGTTAATTCGATTCTTTTATTTAAATTGCGATTCTTCGATATTCGCAATATTCCCCATTTTTAACTTGCCTTTTTAACACCAGACCACGTGAAAAAGTTGAATGATGATGCCTACAGATCATATCAGGAGCCATATTTCCCAAAAGAAATGCACATCATATGTGAGTCAGTTCAGATTTATTCACCAGTAATATATTTGAACCAGACTTTGGGAAGTAAACTGCTACATTTATCTGCACACAACACAAATAGGAGCCTTTAAATGAACATACTTCATAATAAAGTGTTCTTTAAAGTGTACATGTCCAGCTCTGCTCTTCCCTTCTGTTAGAAAGACCACACACTTTAATTGTTGTTGATTGTTTAACTATATTTATTCAGGAACAAGTCATTTTCTTTAAGGTTTCAGATATCCCGTGCTGTTGAACGCACCAGAGATGTTAACGACGGTCCTGAACACACCACCTCCGTGTTTAGAATTAGCCAAACACCTTCTTTTTCCCAACTCTAATTCATAAACTCCTGGTTTATTACTATGTGTAAATGCCACAAGGTGAGATTAATAACACAATACAGTTGGAATAGATATTAGCATCGTGTATTGTTTATCTGCGCATAAGTTAATGTTGTTTAACGCTGGTATTGTTGTTGAAGCTAATACGATATTAAGCTAGCTGTGTCTGAATGACTCATACAGTCTACGGTGGGTGAGGTTAGATCAAGAGTGTTTCCAGGAGGTGTCATGGCGGCATGTTGTTTGCATCATTAGTTTCAATATGTTCCGTGTTTATATGGTGGCGCTGTTGTCCTATACTAGGAACTTCTATTTCTGAACAAATTAAGATGTTATTACCCTGTAGACATGCTCGAAGAAGATTTTAACAAAAATTATACTTAAAAACCTTCAGATATTTAGAAATCCCAGATTTTTCTAAATCCTGAGCTCATAAAATATTAATATGGTTCATTTTATTTCCATATTTTCAAGATCATATTTCAGAATAAGAGCTAGTCATTGTAATTATCAAAACACTACATTCATTATGAATAATAAAAATTATTAGTTGAAATTGGAAAAGAATATATACACACACACATATGTAAAAATACATATGAATTTTATTACAATAAACTTCTTTTTACTGGTATAAGAATACAATATTTTACAGAGTTACAATTTGCCCTAAGTTCATTCTCTTTTATTAAGAGCTCGGAGTTTGGTCATTTACCATTTGACTGACATACCTCTGGATTTTCTCCTTCATTTCTAAATATAGATACATGCCGCCATGACACCTCCTGGAAACACTCTTGATCTAACCTCACCCGTCTACGCGGTAGTTTTTTCCCCACCTCGCTTAAAATGAATCATTTAAATATGGGGGGGGTCGATATTTGAACAAAAAATAAAAATCGCAAAACATAAAATCCCAATACATATGTGAATCGATTTTTTTCTCCCATCCCTAGTTATAACATAATACACTGATACACACTTATTGTAAAATGTTCAGTTTTCTGTTCAGTTTCTCTGTGTAACAGTGCCTCTGCATGCATGCATAGTTCATATACTGCCTACTCAGGTTTGGCGGTCATGTTGTCTGGCATAAAAATGATGAGCATGCTTTAAACCAGTTTAGTAAGCAGATTTTAAAGGGATGAACAAAAGACAGCTAGTCTCAGATTAGTAGTCTGTATCTGCATATACCCTGAACAGAGGTATGAAAATAAACAGAGGAAGAGGAAAAGTTGTTCTATCACACGCTACAGTTCATTTAAAGCAGTGTTTCTCAAATCCAGGCCTACATGTTTGCCTCTTCTATCACATAATTCAATTATTGATCAGCTGTTCAGAAGACTGATAATGATGACATGACTTCCAGTTGTGATGGAAGAGGGAGGTATTTTTTATTTTTTATATATACTTTATAATATCTATATTTTTTTTAAAAAAAAGGTGAGGATAAAGCAGGTTCAGATGACGAGACAAGATATACTTTAGAAATTTCTTTATTAATTTTAATATTTTTTTAATGTTTTCAATTTTTTTAAAAGTAGTTTTTTTTTAAATAATATAGTCATTGTTTTTTTTTTAATTTTCTATTAAAAAAATAAGAAAAAAAAAGAGTCAGATATCTAAAACATGGAGGACACTGGGCCACGAGGACCGGATTTGAGAATCACATTAACAGGGGGGGCTGTGGTTTAGTTGGTAGAGCAGGTCATCCAATGACTGAAGGGTTGGTGGTTCAAGTCCCAGCCCTGTCTGTCCAAGGACACTTGGACAGACAGGGCTGGGAAAAAGTAATGTTTTAATTTAAGTATACTTTAATAAGCATCTAAATTTTAAGTTCTGGAAAATGTTATTATTTTAAGTTTCATCAAATTAAAATAATTGAGGCAATCGATTACCTTACATTTTTTTTTTTAGTTCTGCTAACTTATTTGTTTACAGTGTATGTGGAACCTGAATTTTTTTCACTTTGCAAATTCATCCCAGCAGCAGCATTGAAACTTTTGGCGGGCTGCTTTTGACCCCCTGGACCACATGTTTGAGACCCCTGTTGTTAGAGCGGGAAAAAAAAAACCACTTCACCTACATTTTGACAAGTTTAAGCAAGTCAATTAGCAAATCGTGTGTACTTAAATCCTGTGTGAAAACTATCACAAACCAACATGGGGACTAAATTTAGAATCACTGGAGAGATTTATTCACAATCAGCAATGACGATTTTGAGAGCCTGAAAAGCTGATTCTGCTTTCACTAGTGACACCAGAGACACAGCCAGGCTTATTTGATGTAATATTTAGTGTTTGAAAAAGCCCTATGCACTTTGCTAGTGGCATCAACACTGTGGAAAAGCCTTGATTCATTTGGAAGTCAGGCACGTGGGACGCGTGGCATATGCCTGAAGCCATACAGACCTCACATTACTGTTTCAATTAACCCAGTTACATTCTATATCACATACACACACCAGGGCTGCATTACGTCTCAGCTTGAGTGCACCTATATTCCAACCTGTCACCAAAATCGTCTTCTTACGTAAACTAAAGTCATCACACAGAAAGTGCTCAAACATTTCATAACATCGTGCCTTGTCCACTGGAGTGAAATATTTAACACTTGGCTAGAAATCCATGGAAGATATTACTTGCTCTCTTGAAGATATGAGATTTTAGTTCATTATTATACAGTTTGTTCTATATATAAAATGTAAATATTCTTATACATCCTTACACTTGATCACCCACAATCAAACAATTGTATTTAACTACACCATTAGATGCTCCCCATAGGTTCTGCCCCTGCACATAATGAAAGAATTAAGAATAAAAACTCCAGTGTGTTTATAGCAATTTCCTCATGAGCTTTCTATCACTGTAAACCCGAATGTTCAGAATAATTAAATATATTAACTTGTGAATACTTAAAGTTTCAGAAAGAGTACAACTAACTCAAATGTATTCAGTTGCTGCAACATGTTCTTTTTTTTTTTTTTTAAATACTTCAACTAATATGTTTTTATTAAGGGGAACTATTGTGGATATAAGTGAATATAACTTAAAAACATACAGTAGATGAGGTACAACTGAGTGGAATTAATTATATTATACTGTTATTTCTATTGTTTCAAATAAGGATGATTGAAAAAAATAAACTTAACTGATGTAGTAGATGATGAAATATAATTTCACAGCACTGCAAATAACCACACCAAAAAAAATTACAATCACAAAACAGTAATTTTATTCAGGGGCTGTGGTTCAGTTTGTGTCCTCTGGCTGTCCAAGTGTCCAAGTGTCCAAGTGTCCAAGTGTCCAAGACATTGAGTCCTAAGTCTCACAGTAGGACTGACAGAACCTCAGAATACTAAGTTTATAAGTAATGTTTTAATTTAAGTATACTTTAATAAGTATCTACATTTTAAGTTCTGGAAACTTGTATTTTTTTTTAAAGTTTATCAACTTAAAATAATTGAGGCAAAAAAATTTCAAACTAGTGAAATAATAACTCAAAATTTTGAGATTAAAAAAAATCTAAATTATGAGATGAGAATTCTATAATTATGAGAAAAAGAGTAGAAATTATCAGATAAAATGGCACAATTAAGATAAAAATAATAAGAAATATTAGATAGGAAAGTCCCAATCATTACATAAAAAGTCCCAATTATGAGATAAAAGTCATAATTATAATATATAAGGTCACAATTCCTCTGTTCTACTGATTTTACCTCTGAAGTGGCTTATTTTAATTGGGAAAAATAGGACAGGGGCACAATGGATATAAAAGAAATCATCATTATGACACAAAAAAACATGGCTTTTTTTTAAAGCATAATTATGAGATTAAAAAGTCAAAATAGTGAGGGGAAAAAGTAAAAATGATAATTATGAGTTAAGAAATCCAAAAAAAGAGTCAAAATTTTGAGATAAAATGGCCCAATTAAGATAAAAACCTTAAATATTAGATACAAAAGTCACAATAATGACACAAAAAGTATCAATTATGAGATAAAAGTCATAATTATAATATACAAATTCACAATTTTTCTCCTCCACTGATTTTCCCTCTGAAGTGACTTAAAAAAAGACATTTATGAACAAGGGAGTCAAAGTAAAAAGTTGACAGAAAAATAAATACTCAAGTAAAGTACAAATACTTAAGTACAGTAACAAAGTACTTATACTTAGTTATTTTCCACCTTTGGACATGAAATACAATTAATGTCATTAGCACCATCATTTCTGGTACTCTTCAAATGCATCTTTCTTCAGTTCTGACACATTATTTTTGATGCTATAAAGGTATCAGTAGGTGTTAGAAGTACTTCCACACTACTACCATTACTTCCTGCGCTCTGCTCGTAGTCTCTGTTTCATTATAAGCTGCGTCTATTTTACAAAGCAGGTAACACAGGTCATTTAAACAGATAATATTTTTAAGAACTTTAATGAAAGGGAAGGAATAAAATCAACCGCTTCTTTGTGTCTGTGTATTTGTATTTGTGTATTTGTGTATTTGTGTATTTGTCTTGCTTTCAGCCAAAATAAACTGTTATGTCTCTTCTAAACTGCAAAAAGGTGACATTTAAAGGAAATGTTGTTCAACCATAATTATTAAATGTTGGTTATTTATCACTGCCACTATTAGGTATTAGGTAGAGCTGCACAATATATTGTTTGAGAATCAACATCACAATGTACTTGTGCGCAATAGTCACATCGCAAGTCCTGCATTTATTTTTATTTTATTTTTTATTTATTTGTATGTATAATTTTTTTTCTTTTTTATGTTATGTGATTTTTTTTCCAATTTATTTTGTTTACATTTTTATGTATTAATTAATTTTTTATTGTCATGCCAGCATGAAATTTGTCTTTAGTCTCACCACATAAAAGGTATAAATGGACATTCATTTCATTACTTAAAAGTCAAAAACATAAATATAAATACACACATGTGCACAGATCTTTAAATTTCTCCCCTCCTCTTAGCCACCCTTCCCAGCATACACATCACACACATGTCAGGTACCAGTTCCAGACCCTGTTTTGCTACACCAACCTAACATTTCCATTGTTTGTTGACCATGGAAATTGCATTAAGTATAAATTAATGTTTATAGATGTTTGCTATGTGTGCTCTGTAATTTTATATATATATATATATATATATATATATATATATATATATATTGCATGGTTAAAAAGAAAATCACAATACCAGTTTCAGAAAGTAACTCATTAAAAGTACTTCATTACTGTACTTAAGTAGATTTTTTTAAGTATCTGTACCTTACTTGAGTATTTTTCTGGCAATGTTTTACTTTTACACCCACATTTTTGCATAAACTCTTTACATTCTTATGCCCTATTTGCACGGGATAAGTATTACCTATGGACCACTGGTATTTCAGAAGAATTCCAGAGAACGTCTGAGTTCTTAGTCCCGTGCGAATGTGATTTGCTCAGTAATAATTCCGCTGCAAATGACCTACTGTGTTTGGGCGAGGTTATTCAAGTCCCATGTGAATGCGAATATCTGTGTTTGTGATTTCAATTGCGCACCTCTTGTCTTTTTCTGGACTTAATAATGCAAGAAGTGGCTGGAATTGTGTGGTAGCATGTGGTAAGGAAGATATGGTCACTAACATTTATAGCTATCTGAGGTTGTCTGCATAGATTCAGTCAGAAGGGAAAGTCTATGCTAAGAACTGTCCATTCACTTCCATTGTTACCTCCACACTGCTTTCATCTGCACTGACCATGCTCTTATTTTGAAGGCGTGGAGCAAATTTACAGACTGTATCCTTATCAATGGGATGTTTCTGTTTTTTTTCAGATTTTTCCTGGTTAAATATTATTGCATTGATGGCAAAAAAAATTAAAAAATCTAAACAAAACATGCATTTTTACTTTTTAAATTGTGAAATTGTACTTTTCTACTTTTACTTAAATAAAAGAGTTGAATCAGTACTTCAGTATTTTTTTCACACCAGTGTACTTCTACTTAAGTAAAGAATATGAGTACTTTGACTACCTCTGACCAGTTTTTGCTAATGTTGTGCAGCACTAGTGTTCGTTAAATGTTTCCTTTACCAGGTGGTTTAAGACCAGTGACCTTATGTTAAAAGGTAACAGTGGAAAAGCATACGAAACAAAGAGAATTTCTGGGAAAAGGATTGAAATGATCCAACTGAACAGATCTAATCACACACACACACACACATAATAAACATGCAGATATGAGACACATGGCACTTGGAGAAGACTGCCTCATTAAATGAAAAGCGTGTCGCTTTGGTAGCACTCCCTAGTTAAGTGATTTACATACTAATACAGGTTGATCTGCTCTTCATTTCCTGCACACACTGCAAATCATGTGTCATCTTTTCATGTTTGAGCCGTACAGTGAAAAAGTGGATGATAAGATGGAAGCATTTTTCTGTTTGGATTACAAATCAAGTTAAATGCGTCTCACTTTGTACTGATTCAGCAAATGGTCTCAATTTATTCTCGCGTCATCCTGTTCCTGCTGCAGATAACATTACCTGTTTTTATCCAAACCTTAACACAAGTTTACATTATGATGATTATTATGATGATGATGATTATTATTATGATTGTTATTATTATTATGATTGCTATGATGATGATGATGATGATAATAATAATAATAATAATAATAATAATAATAATAATAATAATAATAATAATAATAATAATAATAATAATAATAATAATAATAATAATAATAATAATAATAATAATAATAATAATAATAATAATACTAAAAATATTGTGATTATTATTATTATTATTATTATTATTAGTGTAGAGCCTATAGAAAATGTGAGATTATTTAATACTAAAGTGTTGTGGAAGTGGGTGAAATGAGTTGAAAGGAGCTGAAAGAAAGACTATAATAATTAGTTGAGGCTGTTTTGGAAGTGTGTACTGGAATCTGTGAGTATGATAACGCTAATGGTGTAAGTTGTTACTGCTGGTGGAATTAGTAAAACCCAGTTTCAAGTGGAGCAGACGGCCTATCACTGTAGTGGTTTGTGTCATGCTAACACAGGCGACACCAATCAACATCCAGCAATATATATTATTACGGTCGTGAAGTGAGCCTCCAGTCGCTCATCACACACTCACTGTCTTCTTTCAGACCTGCAGTGTTGTACCTGAACGCGTTCACGAACTATATCATATTTTTGACGAACGTGAACGACTCGTTTACTTTTGCCAAATGAACGGGAAGTTGTGAACGCGGTTATTCTGGCATTTATTGATCTGCGCTCTTATGTAGTTCACATTTCGTTCTCATCACGTTGTAATTATTGAGTCCTATAAGGAATAAAATGGGATCAAAACACAACATTATCATAGATGTCATTTTTGTATTATTCTGAACAAATGTCGGCAACATAATGTTGTGGAATAGCCAATGAGAAGTGTTTTGGGCGGGGCAGAGAGAGAGGGGGGGGGGGTGCAGAGAGTTTTTGGGAGCGGAGAAAAAGAGTTAAATGTACAGAGTGTGACCGGCGACCGGAGCAGGTGTTGTCCCGTTCTTGGAAATAAACATTGAAAACGAAGCTCACTGAAACCACTCCTTGTGAGAGGGAAGTTAAACCGGGGTAAGGTACTTACTTCCGCCCTGGATGGGGAGGCATTTCCTCCTGATTTTTGGACTACAGGATAGCGTCAGAAACGGTTAATAATAAGTTTACAATAATAACACAAAAAAGAACGAAAAAATTCATTTTGGGATCCATGAACTTCTAGTTCATAATTAGGAAAAATGAACGATGAACTGAACTAATTCATATTGAGTAACTTGAACTGAACTTTGAACTAGTTCCTAATTAAGGTGAACTTTCCCAACACTGCAGACCTGAATGCATGAAAAGCAGGAAACTGGGCAATGTGCATCTGCCCACTAAACTACAGCTAACAACAAACAAACCAAAAATTAAAAGGGTCTAAAAGTGAAGTGATAAAGCTGAACGGTGGATGAGCCAGATAATAATGTAGCCCAGGGTTCCCCAATTAGATTTCATGAAGGGCTAAATTCTGACCTGGGTGCCAAGCCGAGGGCCACAGTACCAATGTGGAACACGGCAGCAGGGAGGGGGCGCCTCAACAGCCCCACTCCAGTGACAATACTGATAACAATGTTGAATCTGCACTTCTAGTGCATTATAACATTATTAGTTGTGCCTGGGATTCAGGAATACTATTTGTCAGGGTCACACAAAGACAAATTTCACCCTGGAAACTAAAGTTGAGAACCAATCATTTACTCAAAATAAATATTTGGTTATTACAGTCTGCTTGGAAAGTTGACAGATTTATAACAGCAACTTGTTAACTCTAAATAACATTTAAAAAATAGTCTGCTTGAACAAATCAACAGTAATACAGCTGTAACAGCAGTCCAAAACCAGCAGTGATGAGGAGTGACAGTTTTACAGTGAAAAAATACCAAAAAACCAGGAAAAAGAAAAAAATAGTTACAAGAGATAAGAGATGTGAAAACACAATAAAATAAAGTTGGTATCTTTTCCCATTCAGCACAAAAACAGATTTCAGCCACACTCTTATTTCAACTTCCAATTCAAATCTCTCTAAATCTGCAGAACTCCACCCCCCCCCACACACACACACACACACACACACACACACTACTGGGAAACAGCCCCCTTTATACAGTTTGTTCCTAAGCTCCACCCATGGACATAACAATTACCACATCCTTTAATTAACACACAATCTACAATATTTACATGGAACATACATCAAACTGAAATCACTTTAACTCATATTCAATTCAATCCAATTTTATTTATATTTCTATATATTTATATGTTTCATATAAACAATGGCACCAATTATCCTCCATAAATAAACACAAACAGAAGAAAAACCCAAAACAATGAATGAATGTCTGTGCCCTGTTGTCAATGGTCATGTGTTCTATGAAGCGCGAATTATGAGTATGTAACAGTGGTCCGGTTCTGCAGCAGGTGTGTGTGTGTGTGTGTGTGTGTGTGTGTGTGTGTGTGTGTGTGTGTGTGCATTTGTGCACCTCCAGACGCCCACCACATTGGGAAATGGCTGAGTAGTGAGACAAGGTCCAGATAATGTCCAGTTTAAACATATGTCGCAGGAGAGCCGCACTTCACACACTCCAAAAAAGATGAGAGAAAGAAAAAAAAAAACAAGAAAAAAGAAAAACACACACGGGGCAGAGATGACGGCGCTAATGTCGCACAGTCACAATATTTCACAAAAATAATCTTTTTGCTCACAAGTTGGTGTGGGCCAGTCCGTGTCCTCCCACGGGCCGGAAATGGCCCGCGGGCCGCCTATTGGGAAACGCTGATGTAGCCTATAGTCAATAAGATTGGTGAAATGTGAGAGTTGAAGGTGTTGAAGGTGAATCAGACGTTCCGCCTGTTAATTCAGTAAATTAATTTGATTAACTCGTGCGAATGCGCCGTAATAATAGCCTCGGTCACAACAGGACAACAATGTCCAAATTCCTTGGGGGACTGAAATTGATCTTGTTATAGAGGCCTTGTGAAAGTCCATAATAGCAATGAGTTGTCATTAATAAAGCACTACGGCGCAGCTGTAGCCAAATCAGGGGGTGGGGCTTAGACATTTTGCATGGCAGTGCTTAGAGCGGCAAAGTTAGAAACAGAAATGTAATTAGTTTAATATATTTGTTGTTGTTTGTCATAATGGTGCACTGCAATCTGCCATAGGACTGGAAAGTCACCCTCCAAATTTGGATCATTTGGTGGAGTTGTGCAGGTGTTAGGCATTCCACAGACAAACAGGACACACTACAAACAGAGATTTGTTGAATTATAGATAATTATTATTTTAACTACGGTACCTGATTAATTATGTGATAAAACCTTAATTTAAACAAGTGGCACCAGGCACAACAAACTCCTCCCCTCGTAAGCATTTTAGATCTTAATGGACATCTCCTTCTCAAAACACGAGACTATGACCTTTCAAGGCTTCTCAAGGTCAAAGGTCAAGATGCCATTTTGGAGCCTACATGTAGTTTCTTATCTGCCACCAATAGTAAGTGAGAATTTATCACTACTTTTTTGGGGTTATGGTCATTTAAAATCCTGTGACCTTGATTTTGATCAGGTCAAAGGTCATGACATCATTTTGAATCCCATGGCAGGTTTCCTATCTGCAAATAATAGAAACTAAGTCTCTATCTCCAATTGTTTTTCTGTCATAGTACTGAATAAGTGACCCCTGACCTTTTGGGTCAACATTAGTTGAAAATCTACACAGACAAGGTGAGCATTTTGGTACTTATTAGAACTCTTTAAGATCTATAGTTCAAAAGTTATATCCAAAATGTTATTGTGGCCTTGACCTTTGACCTTGAGTCTTCACATTTTTCCTTCAAGGTTCTTATGTCAAAGCATGTCAACAGTGAGAGAAAAAAAGAAGCTATATGCAAAACTGATGATACAGGAATGAAAACCTCTGATCATTGTGAACACACATTTTTGGTGACCTTGACCTTTGACCTACATTCACCAAAATGTAATGGAATCGATTGTGGACCTCCTCACACATTTTCTGAATATTTCATGGAAATTGGTCCAGTACTTTTTGCATAAAGTTGTTGACATACAGGCTGACACATATCAGTAAAAGGCACATTTATTTACATAAAAAAATTTATCTAAAGTATTTCAAACTAAGATATTGTAAAATATAGAATTTAAGTAGTGACATGAACGATAAATATTGTGGGATAAAGTGTGTGAAAAATAAATAATATGACATATGCAGATCTCTAATTCTGATTCTGATATGGGCAAACACATGTGGGGTCACCATGGAAACTGTAGATAAACCCACATGGGACCCTCAGATGCAGCTCAAATATAACCTTTCTGAAGCCCACATGGATATGCCTGAACATTAGCAGATGAGAAGAATTGTATGAAAGAGCGGTGACAGTTTTTCAGCCACAGACAGATATTATTATTTACATTTTTTATATGTATCATACAAAGGATCACAAGTGCACATAGCAATAGTGAACATAACACTGGAGGCAAAAATACATCATATCTCATCTATTATTAAATGGCCTTTCTATGTATTGGTCAGTGGAGGCATTTTTACAGTCTGCTATATCTGGAAAATAGAAAAAGAAGCTATAATCAAAGGAATGAAAAGGAATTTTCTGATTTGCCCTATCGCTGATCATTGTGAAAACACATTTTTGGTGACCTTGACCTTTGACCTACATTTGTCAAAATGTAATTGGATCTATACTGGACCACCTTACACTTTACCTGTAAAATTTAATGAAAATTGGTCCAGTAATTTTAACATAAGTTGCTGACAAACAAACAAACAGACAAATGGACAAAGAGTGAACCAAAAACAATCCCCCTTGCATCCCCTTCAGATAAAACACAAACAAACAAAGGAACATTTTAATTAAGTGTTTCAACTGCTTCTGTTAACCAACGGCTGATTCATTTGCAAGTAAAACCCGTTAATAATTTGGACTACACGCCTGACACACGTGTGACGTCACCACAGACTCCACACCACAGCTGAGTGGAGTCTGACGTCACATACGTACCGCATTATTGTCTCTTACTAAGTCCACATAAAACCTATGTAATATATATATATATATATATATTATATATATATATATATATATATATATATATATATATATATATATATATATATATATATATATATATATATTAGAAATAAAAAATATATAGAAATACTGTCTTATGTACAAAAAAAATGGCTTTAGAGAAAAATAAATAAACAATAAATAGTTATTGTAGCCATTTTTAAACCAGGAAAAGTATGATTATATTTAGTCAACTTAGAAATATAATTAAATCAAAACAAATTACTACAATTACTTTTAACATTTTAGAATTTTAGGTTGGCATTTTTACTATAACTCATATCAAACTTTAACATAATTAAGATAATACATATATTAAATATTAACACGTTAAATGTTAAAGATTAACACATTGATCAAAGAACAACATGACAGACATAAAGAGAGAATTCCAAGTGGCCAAATATCTGAAAATGTTCGAATATATGTTAATGTTACATGTGATGCTTGTATCACATAATGCACAATAGGTTTGCTATGCTGCTCCACTATAAAGCACACTTTTCTTCCAACAGACTACAGCAGGTTTTTATTCTCAGGTTATTCTCAGTCAGTCACAATGATTAAACATGATTAAATCCAAGTCAATTAAATAGTGGAGTAATCAGACACTTATTAGCAAAGTTCATTTCCAGCATTTATAAATCAGGAACAATCAACAACCTAGAAGGGAATACATTCAAATGTGGACTCTACAGACTTTATCCCTGTGGGCTGATGTGGCTTTTCCTATGTCATCAATAATGTTTAAACTTCCAAGCATCTGGTTAAGGAAAATAAATTAGCTATTTGCTGGTTTTCCTTTGGAGGGACTGAAGAAAACTAATTAAATTACGCAACAGTTACCCAGTGGAGTAAAAGACTACATGTACTATCCTGGTGTGAGAGAGATTGCGATGGCAGGGGTCTCAAACATGTGGCCCGGGGCCCAAATGTGGCCCGCCAAAAATTCCAATGTGGCCAGTGAGATGAATTTGCAAATTGGAAAAATTCCACAGTCAAGGCTGTGGAACTCACTTTAGTTCAGGTTCCACATACGGACCAATATGATCTACGGTTAAATAATAATAGCATAATAAACTACACAAAAATAGGTTTGATGTGAAAATAAAAATTATTATGAACAGGGCCGTTGACAGCGTTGGCCGGGCCTGGGACAAAACTATCTGGGTGCCATCATCCAACATGCTGCATGTTTTTCACCCTTTTCTGTCGATACGCAGAAAAAGACATCTTCTCTTCCATCCTAGCATGGTTATTTGCACCTGAAGGCTGCACAACATTTGGGCATTTTACAAGTTTTAAGCGTGCAGGATGGTACAGTGTGGTTCACGCAGTGGTTCCTACACTGTTCTTTTCCCCTTTTACTAGGGGAAGTGATGTCACCGCAAAGCTATGTATTGGTGGTATTTAAATGGCTGTGGATTCAACAGTAAACTATCTCTCTGCACTGCCAAATTTCAAGCTTCTTTTCTGTGTTTTAATTCCAAATTTAGAATTTTGCATTATGTATTTGTGTGCTTTAGTATTAGTAAATTGTTAAGATTGTCAATATTCATAAGTAGTACTTTTGTTAAAGTAGTAGTTGAGTAGCTCTTTTTATTTCATTAAATTTTTTCCTGTTTTTGCTCCAGCAAGTTTCAGTTACTGTTGTGTTTCATTTTTACCATTAGTTTAGGAAATAAGCCATGACGGTGCAACTAAAAATTTTACTTGGTCCAGGATGCTGTGTAATCTTTTAAATATATATATTTTTAATACATGTATTAGAGCTGGGATAATATGCTTTTATGCCGATTTGATTCTTTTACAATTTTTTTGGGTGGTGATCAATTTAAATTGCGATTCTTCGATATTCCTGATTTTCAGATTTTTTTGCATACCTTTTTAACATCACACCAGGTAAAAAAGCTGAATGATGATGCCTACATCATCATTATATATCAGGAGCCATATTTCCCCTAAAAATGCACATCATATGTGAGTCACTTCAGATTTATTCAGCAGTAATATATTTGAACCAGACTTTGGGAAGTAAACTAGTACATTTATCAACACACAACACAAATAGGAGCCTTTAAATGAACATACTTCATAATAAAGTGTTCTTTAAAATGTACATGTCCAGCTCTGCTCTTCCCTTCTGTTAGAAAGACCACACACTTTAATTGTTATTGATTGTTTAACTATATTTATTCAGGAACAACAAATGTTCTCTAAAGTTTCAGATATCCCATGTTGTTGAATGCACCAGAGATGTTATGATGGTTGTGAACGCACCACTACCGTCTACCTGTTTAGACTTAGCTGCTGTGTTGTTACTAAGGAATTGTGCCGTGATCGCCATCTCACCTTCTTTTTCCTTAATTCTAATTCATAAACTCCTGGTTTATTACTTTGTGTAAATGACACAAGGTCAGATTAATAACAGAATACAGTTAGAATAAATATTAGCATAGTGTGTTGTTTGTCTGGTGTGTTGTTGAAGCTAATACGATAATAAGCTAGCTGTCATCTGTGTATTCCATGACGCATATTATACATCTGAGTGACTCATACAGTTGTCTACGGTCTTTACAAGTGGTCATTTTTTCCCACCCACCTTAAAAAGAATCATCTAAATATGGGACAAAATTGATTTTTGAACAAAAAAAATTATTTTTGAACAAAAAAATCGATTTAAAAATCATAAAACATAACATCCCTATACATATATAAATTGACTTTTTTTCTCCCACCCCTAACATATATGTTTTATTCACACATTACTTACATCTTTTATTACTTATTTCTTCTTATTATTATTATTAATATTTATTTTTATCTATTGGATGCTTCGACTTGGAGTGACTCAATTGCTTTCCTCTCTTCCATGGTGTAACAAATATTTACAAGTGAAAAAAAAAAAAAAAAAAAATAAGAAGGAACATGTGGCATCACCTACAGTGCAATATACTTATAAAAAAAAATCTGAGGCCAATGATGTAGAAGAGGCAAATGAGGATAGTGGCTAATGTGTTAATATGTCTTTTAATTATGCTTGTGATAATTTTTACATATGACTGACTCCCTTCCTTCCAGCTTTCTGGTCTCGTGAACAACAAACCAGCTGAATAGAGACAATCTCTTAGCAATGTGCTTTAGATATAAAATGCACAATACCTTCCAAAGTCCATAAATGATGCCAGTAAGAGTAAGTAAAAACTGAAATGATGGCTGATATAATAAACTATCCAAACGTACTGTCTGTTTCACTGGCATTGATCTGGAAACTTGATTATCAGTTGAGTTCTATTGTATAAATATATATAATAAATAATATAATATAATATAATAAAGGCAGATGGGCTGGCCAGCACTTATGATTTGAATGATTTAGTCATTTGGCAGGAATGAAATGACTAAATATACTAACATTTAAATCATGACAGGCTCAGTGATGAACTGTAAATATTTTATGATGACACGTGCAGCTTTTTTTTTCAGTGATATATTACTGTGTTTTTGGACTAACACACATACACTTTCAGACATAATTCGTCACACATGTTTTCTTGATTACATTTGTTTACAACAACTTTGGGCCTGTTAACATGATAGTTTTTTTTTTTTATTCCTGTTTAATTCAGAATAAAGGTTAATTCCACTTTAACCCTTTGATGCATGAATAATGAGAACCTCAGTCAAGATTTTTTTTTTCTCCTAAGTGTTTTTATTCCTCTTTAGGCATGCAAAAAGTAGTGTGATTGAAATCTAATTATTACTTAATTTTTATGGAGTTACAAAAATACCCACTCAACTGGACAGCATGTGTTTAAGCTTTGAACCAAAGAAACGTGTATTTAAAATGCAATATCACTATGAAATAAAACATTTTTATGGAGTTTTTGTTTAAAAAGTCTTGTTAATTTGAGTCTAAAAACAACAAGCAATTGATTTACAGGTAAAGTTGTTAGTGCAGATGAGGTATTAAGAACAGACCAGTTACAGTAATGATATGAACTGACTGATATGGAACTAAAACAACTAAACAAATGAATATACAAGAGAAAAACTGTAGAAGAACTGTCCACTGTAGTGACCAGTATGTGTCAAATGGTTCAGTATTTCACTAAAGATGAGTTCCATCAATTCAATTAAATCATATTATAAGGAGGTAGTTAATTTAAGTTGGAACTACATACATTTATTGGGTAGAAATCCTGCCCAAAATGTAATCGTGTTCATCCAATTAGTTTTTTTCAGTGCACTCACAATCTGTTTTATTTATTAAGTTATAGAGAATTGTTGTTTATATATATAAACTGAGTGGTTCAACTGAAGATGTTTAATTTTAACTGTAGCTTGTTTTGCTCATTTACACGGGAGTTTTTTTTATTTCTGTTTAATTCAGAATAAAGGTTAATTCCTCTTTTAGATGATTATGTTGAACATGACTATTCGGAATTAAAATTAATTCCGAATAGTCACAGGTTTATTCCAAATTCCATAATTCCTCTGCACATGCTTCTGGTCTTGTCACATTGATGACACACATATTCCACACTGCCGACATTAGTGCGTTGATTGTTATGGTTGATTCGGTCAAGCTGCTGCTTCATAATTATCACAAAAATAAATGAAAAAAAATCACATGTAGTATCTGTTCTTCCATGTCGACAGTTGAAACAAAAGTAAAACAGGAAGTGGATGTGATCGTGTCATTCAGATGTTAATTAAGCAGTCGTTCTGTCCAATCAGAACCATCTGCACCTAAATGATTCTGAATGACACATCATGTAAACATAGCCTTTGAGTATATTGAATAGTTTGCACACAGGTTCTCCAGAAATCTGAATTTAAAGGGCAGGACTATTAGGATAATCTGTGACACTGTGAAAATATCAGAACCAATTGTGATCTCATGCTGCACAAAGATAAAAAAAAAAAAAATAGCCATTTAAATGCAGTTGAAAACATCATGTATGCTAAATATTCATATAGTTAATGGTGTCAATTCACAATTTTTTTAATTTTTTCCTGCTATCTTATAATATAATTGAATCTTGAAGGTTAAGAACAAATATTTAACCCTCGCACTGTCGTCCACATCCTATAGACAAAGGTTGCAGAATGGGGTCAAATTGTTTAAGTAATCCAGAAACACATCATTTTAGAAACAGTATAAAACTTCTCTGTTTCATTTACCCAAAAATCCATCAGTAACATTTTGTCACTATGTCCACTTAGTTTTTGTACTTTCATATCGGTTTAGTTTGAAAAAGTAACAAGTCTATTGTGAGAATGTAAGGACTATAAAGTATAGATATTTCTGAATAAAATATAGTGAGTTAAAAAAAAAGCATAATTATGAAATTAAGTCAAAATTGTGAGATAAAAAGTCAAAATCCTGTGATAAAGTGGTTGAAATTGTGAGGAAAAGTCAAAACATTTTGTGATAAAATGGTACAATTCAGATTAAAAAAAATCTAAATTTTGAAATAAAAAGTCACAACCATGAGATAAAAGTCATAAGTCACAGTTTCTCTCCACTGAGTTTCCCTCTGAAGCCTCAGTTTTTTCATACTGTCACATCTGTTTAATTTGAAAAAGTAATGAGTCTATTCTGAGAATGTAAAGAGTATAAAGTACAGATATTTAAGAACAAACATAGGGAGGAAAAGTAAAACATTTCCAGAAAAGAAATACTCAAAGTATAGATACCTAAAACATCTGAGTATAAAGTGTTTTTATTGGTTTTTAAGAGTCTTAATAGTTGTGGCCCTGTTTATTTATCATATCTGCTTTTAACATATGAGCCCTCTCGGACCCTCATTTCCTTTTAATTATCCCTAGAGTTACTATTAAAGCACATGGTGAGGCCTCATTCAGTTTTTATTTCCCCAAACTATGGAACAGTTGACCTGAGGATCTGAGGTCCGCAGCGAGTGTTCATATTTTTAAGGGTAAACTGAAAACCTACCTTTTTAACTTAGCTTTTTATTAAATTTTACTCTTAACATTATTTTACTCTGCTATTTTATGTATTTACTTTTATTTATTTTTTTACCATTAGTATTCACTTATTTATTTATTTTTGTTCTATTCTTTTTTTAATTCGGTAAATCTTTTAACCTACAATTGCGGGATAATGGGGCGGGGTCTGATGTAAAGCACTGTCTGAAAAGTGCTATATAAATAAAGTTTGATTGATTGATCTACAAACCGGATTCGGTTGAAGTTGGGAAATTGTGTAAAATGTAAATAAAAACAAAATACAATGATTTTAAAATCCTTTTCAATCTATATTCAATTGAATACACTACAAAGACAACATATTTAATGTTCAAACTGATAAACTGTATTGTTTTTTGCCAAATAATAATTAACTTAGAATTTCATGGCTGCAACACGTGCAGTAGAAGTTGGGAAAGGGCATGTTTACCACTTTGTTACATCACCTTTCCTTTTAATAACAGTCAATAAACGTTTTGGAAGAGAGGAGACTAATTCTCTTAGCTTCTCATGTGGAATTCTTTCCCATTCTTGCTTGATGAACCACTTCAGTTGTTCAACAGTCCGGGGTCTTCTCTGTCGTATTTTACGCTTCATAATGCGCCACACATTTTCAATGGGAGACAGGTCTGGACTGCAAGCGGGCCAGGGGAGAACCTGGACTCTTTTACTTGGAAGCCACGCTGTTGTAACACGTGCAGAATGTGGCTTGGCATTATCTTGCTGAAATAAGCAGCGGCGTCCATGAAAAAGACGTCGCTTGGATGGCAGCATATGTTGCTCCAAAATCTGTATGTACTTTTCAGCATTTATGTTGCCTTCACAGAAATGTAAGTCACCCATGCCATGGGAACTAATGCACCCCCATACCATCACAGATGCTGGCTTTTGAACTTTGCGTTGATAACAGTCCGGATGGTCCGCTTCCTCTTTGGTCCGGAGGACACGACGTCCAGTGTTTCCAAAAACAATTTGAAAAGTGGACTCATCAGACCACAAAACACTTTTCCATTGTGCATCAGTCCATTTTACATGAGCTCGGGCCCAGAGAACCCGGCGGCGTTTCTCGATGTTGTTCATAAACGTCTTTTGCTTTGCATGGTAGAGTTTTAACCCGCACTTACTGATGTAGTGACGAACTGTATTTACTGACAGTGATTTTCTGAAGTGTTCCTGAGCCCATATGGTGATATCCTTTACACACTCATGTCGGTTTTTAAGGCAGTGCCGTCTGAGGGATCGAAGGTCACGGTCATTCAGTCTTGGTTTCCGGCCGTGGTGCTTACGTGCAGTGATTTCACCAGATTCTCTGAACCTTTTGATGATATTATGGACCGTAGATGTTGAAATCTCTAAATTCCTTGCAATTTTGCTTTGAGAAATGTTGTTCTTAAACTGTTCAACTATTTTCTCACGCAGTTGTGGACAAAGTGGTGAACCTCGCCCCATCCTTGCTTGTGAATGACTGAGCATGTTTGGGGAGGCTCCTTTTATACCCAATCATGGTCCCCACCTGTTCCCAATTAGCCTGATCACATGTGGGATGTTTCAAATAGGTGTTTGATGAGCTTTTCTCAGCTTTCTCAGTATTTTTTGCCAACTTTCCCAACTTCTACTGCACGTGTTGCAGCCATGAAATTCTAAGTTAATTATTATTTGGCAAAAAACAATAAAGTTTATCAGTTTGAACATTAAATATGTTGTCTTTGTAGTGTATTCAATTGAATATAGGTTGAAAAGGATTTTAAAATCATTGTATTTTGTTTTTATTTACATTTTACACAATTTCCCAACTTCAACCGAATCCGGTTTGTACTTAAGTACAGTAACAAAGTACTTTTACTTTACTTCTCACCTCTGTTCCAAATTCAGGATAAGTTTTTCAAAGGATCTGTTTTCTCCTCACATTAAATACATACTGTCTACTAAAGCGGGGTATAGTGTGTGACAAATTCTAGAGATAATATAGCAGGTTAGGCATATTGTTAGGCACTAACCCCCCGACTATTCCTAGCAAACGCCATGAACATCACTACTCTCATATTCATGGACCACATCTGTCTAAACAGATCTGAGCATGTGTTCACTCTGCCGTACTTCTCTATATGAATTATACACCAGCGTGCACATACTTAGAAAATAGTACGTTTTCATCAGCTGAAATTACCAACGTTAACATGTTTTATTTAAGTTGTCAGCGCAGATGTTAATTGAAATCGTAAAATTACATAAGTTTTATCATATAAGACGTTGTGAACATGTTTATTTATTTTTTTTATTTTTTGGTCAAATTATAGGAATAAAAAAAGCTTAAAATGCCACAAATTAATGTAGATTCTAATCAAATGTTAACGATTTTCTCAGATTTCCATATTACAACATATATTTTCATTACAGATGCCGAGTTACTTGTGTTATGTAAAAATCTCTTACATTAGTGACTGAAGATGCATAGAAACACACTCACCGCACTGTATGCACTTTAAAAGCCTGCATGTATAATGACGTAAGGAATCCTGTTGGGAAATTTCGAGTACACACACGAATAAAGCCACTCAAGCATCTGTAACATGTGGTTGTGTTAACCTTTGCCTTCTGAATATCACACAGATGGGGAGCTTATCAAGTCCTTAAATCATATGTCAAATCTAATATTAGCAAAATGTAGGATGGTCATTAAAATCCAAGATTGTACATAATAAGGATACCTTGGAAACACCTTAAAGAGGAACACACCTTCTATTTAGCCTCTCTCTTTATTCCATTCTGTTTCCATAGCTACATCTTAACCCCTTAACTCCTACTGAATAATCTGGATCAGAATCTAAAAAAGTCATCTTCAATTTGTGTTTTCAAAAGGATATATAAAACAAGTATAATAACAAAATATAGAATATTATCTGAGTAGCTGAATATATGGTTATAAGGTAGAAGAAAAGGTGAATGAGTCTTATATTGCAATAAAACTATCATGGTTAGGATATATCTATGGATCATATCTATTAATTATTGTTTATGTAATTGATTTGTGGTGAAAGTGAATGTACTTTCACCACAAGCTAATGCGTTACCAATATTACCACTTTAGTTGATCATATCAGATTATATGAAGTGAATTGTAAATAATGTGTATATAATAGTTATGGATGTTTCTGTGGTAATGATAAAAAGGACATAAGTATATGGTGTGTTAATGCAGTATATTTGAATTTTAGTTTGTAAAAGGGGGTGGGAGTATATAACTTTTACTTCTTCCCACTCCTTTTCGAGTACAAGAAAAAAAAGAAAAGTTGACTTATTTCATTGGTGTTTTGATGATTATTGTGTGCTCGAAATAAAATAAAAGTGAACTAAAAAAAATAAAAATAAAACTGAACTGTCACAAATGTGCAACATACAAAAAAATAACCTATCTATTGTCTGTGCGATAATCAAATTCATTATCTCCACAAAATTTAAAATGTAGTTCTTTGAAGAGCTGTCAAATGATTCAAATGTTTAATCAGATTAATTACAGGGTTTTAATTATTCTATGCAGAGTTTGAATTGTCCTATTTCTTATCATTTTTAGTGACTTTTCACATTGACCTTTGACCTACATTCACCAAAATTTAATGGGATCTATTCTCGACCACCTCGCACCTTTAATGGATATCTTATGGAAATTGATCCAAGAAATTTTACATAAACTTACTGATAAACTAATGAACAACAAACAAACAAACAAGTGGTAACAGGCACAACAAACCCCGCCCCCTTGCACACATTTTACCTGATTTGTCCAAGCTCTTATATTATGAAAACACATTTTTGGTGATTATGACTATGACTTTTGACCTACATTCAACAAAATTTTATGGAATCTATTCTGGAACACCTTGTACCTTTCCTGAAAATTTCATAGACCAACAAACAAACTGACTCCAAAACAATACATATCTACACTTTGGGGGATGAGGTTAAAAAAAAACAAAAACCAATACCCCTTGCTTCTCCTTCAGGGCGTTGTTTTTTTGGTAGATCTACTAAGCATATTAATTAACATATGTGACCCGCCACCACGAAACCAGACATAAGTCGCGCTGACCCGTTCAGAGCTACAGCCAAATTTAGGCTGGAAGGCGATTTCTTATTTGTGTTTACATCTTATCAAAAAACGGTACCTTAAAGCCTCTATTTTCAGTTCCTGTGGTCATTACATTGAAATCCAATCAATAAAGGTGTTTATTGAGTCAATTATTTAAGCGGCAACAAAAGTTCAGGGATTGCTGAGCAAAGACAAAGCCGACTTCCACCTCTTTTCGCCGAACAAAACGATCTCCGTTCCGTGCGTAAACACCCAAGTGTTCGGTACGAGGTAAAAGCTTATATTGAATGTTCTGTCCAATGGCGTAAGCCAAATGATTATAATACGTCGCACTTCTTTCCTATTATTATAATATATAAAACTTCTGTGACATGTCCATCAGAGTGTCCTTTAACATCTGTGAAAAATTTGTGTCAATCAATCGGACAATTTCTAAAAATATGCAAATTGCAAAATATGTCCAAATGTGGATATTAAAATTACCATAACTTTGGTTCTACTTGTGATAGAAACATAATTTTTTCACCATCTTAAACCTTAGTTTCCACTCTACCAAGCTACACAGATAACTCAGTTTGGATTTACAGACACTTATGCCTGGTTTTGTGGTCGTGGTTCACATATTTCACTATTGTTCCATTGAGCGACCCCTAGTGGCAGAAAATATACAGTGTTTTCCAATCAAATAAAGTGCAATTCAACCACCACTCCCCCAAAATAGTCACAGTAAGCTAAATGTCCTATCATTTACAATACCTGAATAATTATGGTATGCATCTCTTAACTCTCTTTCCCTGTGGTTAAATTAGTATTCAGTCAGTTGGATTTCTGCGTGTGCATATTGAGATATCAATGCGTGCATGTTGTGAGTTCATGCCTTTAACCTGAAGCTCAGCTTCCCTCTGAGCTTTGTGTGTCGTTGTGATGTTTGGTGGTGGTTGATCGCTTCATGAGATATGAACACAAACTAAAGTCAGCTTTTGCCAATGGCCTCCTTCTTCCACACACACACACACACACACACACACACACACACACACACACACACACACACACACACATATATATAAATCCAAACCAAACAAATCCCTTGAATTCTTGAAGAGAAACAGACACTTGGGAGCAGCTGCAAAACAGGATGCCCTTGAGAACAGGACGCCCCACCCAACATGGCCTGAATAAACAGTTATGTCAGAGAGCACAGGGGGCGGGGCTTAGATCAGACATGGGCCATGGAAAGATGATAAAGGGACAGGGTAACAGTAATTATAAGGTGGTGTCATTCTGCTCCTGTTCTATGTATCAAACAGACTAAAGCAGAGGCGTAAAGTAAAAGTACTTAAGTTGATTTTTTTAGGTATCTGTACTTTACTTGAGGATTTATTTTTACTTTTACTCCCTACATTTTTGTACAAATATCTGTACTTTGAGACTCATTACTTTTACAAACTAATTAGATGTGACAGTATGAAAAATAAGTCGCTGTGACTTTATATACAATAGTTATGACTATTATCTCACAATTTTGACTTTTTCTCCTAAAATTATGCATGTTTATCTGACATTTACAACTTTTTTTTTCAAATCTCGTGACTTTTTAGCTCAATTGTGACTTTTCTTCCCCCATTTTTTGTAAATTTCCTGCCCATATCCACAAAAGTGAGTAACTGTGACTCGATCAAACACATTATCTACACACTAACTCACTTTTAAAGGCTTTATTTGAGATACTTTTGAAACTGTTCCGATTTTATTTTCTAAAGTATTATTGCACTCATGACAAAAAAAAAGCTGTTTTACTTTTTACTTTTGTACTTTATTACAATTAAGAAGTTGTACTTTTTTTTTTTTTTTTTTTTTTTTTTTACTTTTACTGAAGTCGAAGAGTTGAATCAGTACTTCTACTTTTTCACACAAGTAGCTGTACTTCTACTTAAGTACAGAATGGGAGTACTTTAAACACCTCTGGACTAAAGACATTATTGTTTTATAACTTAACTTGTCTAAGGATCAGACAGAGAGACTCCATCATGTAACATTTACACACCAATATATCTAAAAATGACTAAGCCCATGTTATTAGTAATGGGAATTACAACTATTTTCTTTGGCCTCACTAAATAGACCTGGCTCTTTCAGCTCCCAAGTAAATGTTCTACACTTATATAGTTCTTTTCCACCTTCATGGTGCTTAAAGATCTTTACATTATCCCCACATTCACCCATTCACACACCAGTAGGTTTCTAAGGTTCTGTCAGTCCTACTGGGAGACTAAGTCAGGGTTCAGTGT
The DNA here is from genome assembly GCA_020466265.1 of Siphamia tubifer. Lineage (NCBI taxonomy): Eukaryota > Metazoa > Chordata > Actinopteri > Kurtiformes > Apogonidae > Siphamia > Siphamia tubifer. The sequence goes on along the minus strand of CM035787.1, from coordinate 14,021,821 downwards.
CTTTGCCCAAGGACACAGCCAGAGCCGGGATGTGAACCACCAACCCTTTGATCATTGGCTGACCTGCTCTACCAACTGAGCCACTTTTTTGGCGCTTAAATTAATGTATTACCAACAGTAATGCAAAGTTATAAATTACTAAATTACTAATGGTAAAATCATTCACTATATCAAATGTTTATTATATAAATAAACCTTTATTTACACACTCTACAGTGGTTCAATAAATAAATAAATAAACTAGAAAAGCACTCTGAGAGTGCAAACCTCTGCCAAGGCAGACCTCACCCCTTTGAATGAAGAGAGGTCCACCAAGGAGGTTATGTTTTTGCCAGAGTTTGTTTGTCTGTTTGTCTATCTGTTTGTTTGTCTATCTGTTTGTGTGTCTGTCTGTTATTTAGCAAGATAACTCAAAAACTTATGGACGAGATCCTGGATTCTGGATCCCTTTGAAATGTTACATCGCAGTAAATGGAGAATACATTTCAAAGTGATCCAGAATCCAAGATGTCTTCCAGATCAACACCAAAATATAATAATTTGTTCCTTGTGACACTTCCAATCCATCCTGACAATTTCATCAAAGTCCGTCCATAAGTTTTTGAGTTATGTTGCTAACTAACAGACACTCAGACAGACAGACAAACTCCGGCCAAAAACATAACCTCCTTGTTGGAGGTAATAAATGGATGGAGTCTTCTCCAGTGTCTGTGCAGGTTATTGGTGGAACCAGCTCTATGTGAAACTTTGGTTTTTGGCCTTTGTTTGGTCAGTGTCATTGAAATTAGTCCAAATGTTGCTGTGTTTCCTGTTGTCACTCATTCTATCAACTTTTTTTGACATTTCCAGTGTGTTTTGGTTGAGGTCTCTGCTCTCTCATCTCCCTCCTTCCTGTGCGTGTTCTTGTCGTGTGCTCCAGTATGTGTGTAACTCCGCCCCTTTATGTGTAACTCCACCCCTCTCCCCTCTGCTCAGTGCAGAAACATAAAACACCCCACACTGACCAATCAAGTGTGGCTTTAAGAGAGAAAGAGAGAGAGGCGGGGACAGACCAGCTCCCAATCAGGAGCCAGTTCCCATCCTTAACGTTAATGAGTCGACTCTTAGAGGCGTTTTGTTCACAACCAACACATCACTACATGTTATAAATATAGAGGGTATGCACATACAGTACAAAAGTATTCACACACCTGCCTTAAAATATACTTAAGTGCCATCCCATTCTGAATCCATAGACTTTAATAAGACATTGCAGTGTTCTGTAAGTGTCAATGGCAGAAACGACTTAGTAAATGGACTGCACTTTTATACCTTCATGGTGCTCAAAGCGTTTTACATTAGTCTTAAATTCACCCACTCACACACCAGTAGGTGCTGCTGTCATGCAGGGGGCTGCCAGAGCAACTGGGAGACATTTAAGGTTCAATGTCTTGCCCATTGACACGTAGCTAGCCAGAGCTGGGATTTGAGCCACCGACCCTTCAATCATAGGATGACCCACTCTACAAACTGAGCCACAGTTATCCAAGATTTAGCCATGGAACAGCTTTTCCACAACTAAACCTTACCAGTGGAAAGACTGCGTTATTTAAAACCTCTTGCTTCAGCACCAAGAGCCTTTGGACAAAGACACTTTGGACATTACAATGCTCCCAAATTTGTGGGAACAGTTTTGGGATGGCCCCTTCTAGTTCCCACATGACTGTGTATCAGTGCACAAAGTGAGGTCCATAAAGTTTGATATGGATCAACTGGACTGACCTGAACACAAGCCTGACCTTTAACCCCATACAACACTTTGGAGTGCAGACTGAGAGCCAGGGTAAGAGTTAGGATTAGGGTTAGAACCAGGGTTAGGGTTCGGGTTAGAGCCGGGGTTAGGGTCAGGCCTTCTGTCCAACATCACTGTGTGATGTCATTAATGCTTCTGGAGGAATGGTCCTAAATTGCCATAAACTTATTCCTAAACCCTGTGGAAAACCTTCCTGCAGAGTTGAAGCTGTTAAGGCTGCAGAGGGTGAACCCACATCAGATTAAACCCACAAATTAAACCCTATTGATTAACTATGGGATGGAAACGTTTATATGTGAGTCAAGGCAGGTGAGCCAAGACTTTTTCAGTATAGTGTAAGTTTTACTCTGTATATTTGTTCATAAATATCTGTACTTTATACTCCTTACAGTCTCAGAATTGACTCGTTACTTTTTCAAAGTAAGTCACTTCAGGGAGAAAATAAGTCGAGGAGAAAAACTGTGACAATCTATATAACAATTATAACTTTTATCTCTTTTATCTGACTTTTTATTTCATCATTTGAACTTTTCAGTTCACAATTTTGAGTTTTTATCTCATAATCATACATATTTAATGTCATATTTATGGGGTTTTTTGTTCTTACAGTTTTATCTCAATTGTGGCTTTTTTTTAAATTGAATTGAATTGTTCCTAAATTCCCTGTCTTTACCAAAAAGCTGAGTACTATGACCTGATCAAACATATTTTCTACACAGTAACTCACTTATAAGGGTTTTTATCTTTTTTCTTTATTACAGTTGAGAAGTTGTACGTTTGAAACTTTCACTTAATAAAAGCAGTTAGTACTTCTTAGTACTTCTACTTTTAGCTGCAAATTTTTCCACGCAAGTAGTTGTACTTCTACTTATGTACGAAATGTGAGTACTTTTACCACCTCTGGTGACTTCCATCATATTTCTGCGACTAAAATCTACTAAAATCCAAATAAATAAATAAATAAATAAAAGAAAATGAAATATAATACGAAAAAGTGAGGAGAAATCCAACACAAATTCAACATTTTTTCTAAAATACAGAAAAAAAACACCAAAAATGTGATAAAATATGCAACCCATATGCAATTAACATGTTTATTCAACAAAAGAACTTGAGAAAAAAACAACAGTCCCACTTACTTGTATTAAAATGTTAATTAAAATTTAATTTGATCATTATAATGAATTAATCCACTTTAATGCGTTACATTTTCTGAATTAATGAAAGAATGTGTTGTATCTGAACTACCAGATCCACTTCAAAATTTTGTCTACAAATTTAATTCTGTCTAGTGTTTAATTTATAATTATATTCCATTTAACCTACAATTTTGTCAACATATCTAAGGTTGCACATTCTCTAAAGCAAATTATTTCTCCAAATGAATAAATAAATACAGCAAAACACTCGTATTAGAGGCATCCAAATGGCCTGGAGTGGACAAAGTTCTGATCTGACCTAAGACTCTTTGGCTGCACTAGCAGATATCAGACAACAAATCACTGATTTTAAATGAGTTTGGGTGAAATATCTTAATACTATCATTGTAATAAGAGCCAAACAATATGTGTCAGAAGTCTTCCTCTGTTGTGAAAATGATAAAAAGAAAGAAATGACATCATTTTATCATCAGGTCTATGCACAATAGTATTATATTGTCATTCATCAGCCATCATCCCCACAGGCTTTGACTATTTAAGAGTGTTTGGAAGTTGTGGTAAATTCCTTTTTTTTCTTTTTTTTTTTTTTAATAATTTCAGTGTCTCTGCAGTGCTTTAGGGTGTGCTGCACTGAAGCTCCAAAGTGCTCAAAAATCACAAGTTTAGGCTTTTGGGGATAATGGGGTTGGGGATTGCAGAAAGTAGATGGCGTAAGACACAGCAAAGGAGCCAGAGGAGTTCAGGAGGAGACAGTGGAAGCGTGGGTCGGCCCCAGAGACATGTACTGAGTGGATGTGGAATGACAGCACAAGCCCAATTAGTCTTGGATGCCAGGGCTGCTACAGGGAGGTCGGTGCAAGTGATCAAGCCATTCATGCATTCAAGCACTCGCCCGCAGGCATTCTACGCCGACAGCCTGGGTAAAGTTACTACACTCCATCACTGCTTCTGCTGGACCCCTGATCGTTGTCGTAATGCTGCCTGTGCTCTCCCTTCCTCCCTTCTCCTCAAATGTGCTGTTCCCATTTCTTTCATTTTCCCCTCTCACAAATGCAGTCTGTCTTATGTACGTAACACACTGTTGAAAGCTTGTTCATGCTTTAACACCCACAGTGCCACTCCCTGTGTCCTGTACACCCTCCCACTTGTTTCCCATCCCCAGAGTTTTAAGTATTACCTCATCCCACTCAGAGGCAAACGAAGGCATGCGCTCCGCGGACGTCTGCCCAGAGCTGCAGTTAGACACAGATCCACTGCGGACAGAAAAACCTCCTCCTCCTCCTCCTTCTTCTTCTTCTCCTCCAGGTGGTGACGCCAACAAATCAGAGTCTGACTTGGACAAGTTTCGAATAAGACCCAAATCTGTAGGTCTGACGCTGACTGGTGCTGTTGCAGACTCAGCAAAAACTTCATTTGAGTCCTCTATGTCCTTTGGATTCTGGACCACTTTGTCTCGGTCTGCCTCTGGCGTGTGCTGTGCCATTGTTTTGGGGGCTGCCAAGAGCAGTTAATTGCAGTTTGCTGACGTGGAGTCACTGGATAGTCCAGAAAAAATGGTCCAAGTTATTTGTGAAAGCTGTCAGTTGTTGTGTTGGATAAACGTCAGCTCCACAGATTCCTAACAGTGTGTACATGTGCATGAAGTGACTCCAACTCTTCTAAAAGGACTCCTGTTTGGAAGGAAAGGCATGGAAGTGAGAAACAATCGTCAAGGTCCACCCACTGGTCGTATCCTGCTGCCCTCCCCTTTGACTGACTCTCCCAAACATGCAGCTCTTTAGCTTTACTCCTATAGGTTCAGATCTTTCCTTCCACACGTGTGCAGTATGAAGTCAGAATCTGATACTTCCTTTAAGCTTCTACTCAATTTTGGCGAATTTTCTTAACCCTTGTATTATGTTGAAATTTTTTTTTGCATTGATATATTTTGACCCGCTCCCTTTAAATCCACTCAAGATAGCAAAAAAAAAAACAATAACAAATTTATTTTAGATTATGCATAATTTTTTTTAACTTCCAAAACTAAGTTTAAGAACTATTTCATCAAACTTTTATCTTCAAACACTTCTCTGATTCATCCTCATCATAGTAAAATTACCAATCTGGATCATCAATAACATTGTCCTCTGTCTCTGCATCACTGTCCCAGTTCAACATCTGTGATAAAACCTCTTCAACAATAAACTTTCTGGAGTTTATGTTTGGTGTTTGTCAAAGAGACGACATGAGAAAAGTGACAAGAACAAGGGAGAGAAAGTTCCTCCTCTACACACCTGGGTCTGAATGACTCTTCAAAATACAAATAATTGACCAATCAAAACAAAGCACATCAAAGAGACATGTTTATTTTAGATCTGAGCAGATATCTACCCACATTAAAGTGTCTGGGTCAAAATGACCCGTAACATCATCTTTGTTTACAAACACTGCACAGACACTAACATCAAAGTGTCCAGATTTCACACACGTTCATGACCTTAGATGAAGAAAAGACACAACATTTAATGAAGACAAATAAAGGATAACCTGTACTGTGGTCAACTCAAAAACTGAAATGGGTCAAATTGACCCTTAACATAAGACAAGGGTTAATAAAATAAAGTCAATACTGTTCTTGAACCATTTTGATGAGATTCAATTGTTGTTTTCTTATATTATAAATGAAAATATTAACCCTCTATGGCTCTGTCATTTATAAATGATGCTTAAAAAAATCAATTTTAAACAATAACACAAGCCTCTAACTGATTATATTGTACCAAAAATATTGACTAACTACACTGCTTTTGATTTTTGTGGGGGTTGGACCACAGCTATTTTTCGATTCAACCTTATGTTCTTGAACTTTTTAGAATTTATAACTAACATGATTTTTTTTAAATTATATTAGAATCATTCTGAAAATGTTTTTCAGTCAAATATGTTCATGGATAATGAAGCCATTGTTCTTTTATCAGTTGCTTTTTTTCCATTAAGAATTCATGACAAATATACACCCAAATGGGACAAAGTCATTTATAAAAAAAGGTCAAAGGTCAATTTTATGAAGTGAGCAAAGGAAATTTACTTTAGGGCTTAATACATTTAAAAATTAAAGGTTATTCTTTCTTTTCTTTAATGAATTTCCTTAATAAGTTCCATAGAGGGTTAATAAAGTAAACTGAATACTGTTCTAGAACCATTTTGATTATCTGCTATTGTATTCATAACTAACAACTATTAACTAACTATTTTTTTTTAATGATTTTAGAATCATTCTGAAATGAAATGTTCTAGGTGTTTTTCAGTGAAATAGAAGAAAAGAGTTAAAATGTTAGATTCACATGTTTAAAATTTTAAAATTGCACGTTTAAAATGTTAAATTTAGATGTTAAAAATGTTAATACATATTTAAAATGTCAAATCTACATGTTTCCTCTAAACATACATTTATGGTTTGATGTGTTTTTTACAGCATTGTTCTGCCAGGTTTTTATTTTCCCATAAAAACAACAGGATTTTATTTATTTACTTATTTTACATTGTGGCTTCCATCCTCTCCTGCATAATGATGCTAATTGTTTGTGAATTGTGTTATCTCTTATTTTATTTGATATTTATGATATGCAAACTAAGAATTGTTTTTTTTTTGTTTTTTTTAATACATCATTTGGCCATGCGGAAGAAAAACCCAAGTACAATCTAAAAGAGGAATTTTATGATAAAAGAAAATTAAATAGTGACACATGAACATGCATCTACACATCATACACACTTACAACTCACACAAATAACTGTATTCAAATGTTATAAAAGTAAATTGTGGAGTTAAAACACTATAAAGTGACACAAACAAGTCCTAATTCCTTCCATCTCTTACCCGGTCAGTTTGTAGCCTTGGTGTTTTCCCGGCTCCTCGTCTTTGTGGCCGTCCTGTTCCTTGGTTGTTTTCAGACTCTTCAGGAAGAGTAGATCTGCCCCGTAGTGAGGATCCGAGAACGGGTGGTTCCCAAAGTCTGGCCTTATTCAGACTGACAGCTGAGGTAATCAGGTTACTGACGCACTGGGTGGCTGCTCCAGTTTAAAGCTGGGATTCCTCCTTTACTAACTAACTAACTATCTATCTATCTATCTATCTATCTATCTATCTATCTATCTATCTATCTATCTATCTATCTATCTATCTATCTATCTATCTATCTATCTATCTATCTATCTATCTATCTATTCAATCATCCATCCATCCATCCAATCATCCATCCATCCATCCATCCGTCTGCACAAATTTAGTCCTGAATGATTAACAATATTCTTTGCTTTTAATAGTTGTTGTTGTTTGTAATTGTTTATAATTTATTCTTGTATTCTATTCTTCAGAGAGCTTGATTGTTCACTTTCCCCTATAAGTCGTGTTAGAAAAAAGCATCTACAAAAATGCATAAATAAATATATTGATTAATGTGAAATGATCCTTCATCATGATTAATCTGATTACAAAATTTAATACAGTTGAATGGAACAGTTTAACATGTTAACTGCATATATATTAATATTTTTGCAAATGTTTTGGTTATTTTATTACATTTGTTTGGTATTGTAAGAAAGGTTTTGAATATGTTTTGGATTTTTTTGTGAATTCTATGGAATTTTAGCATGATTTGCAAGGGAGGGGAATATTTTTTTGATAGTAACGCATGGTCAATACATTACCCCGCTTATTCTGCGGGTTATTACAACTTATTACTACTGCTACTCTAACAGATTGGATAAAATAGCCACTATAACGTAGTGAGTATTTACTTTCAAAGTGGCCGAACTAGTGATATGGTATAGTGAATCTTAAGTGACAAAACCCGTTGCTATTGGCAGCGAGCGTTAATGGCGCAGCGGGCGGTTATTGAAACAAATCTGATAATAAATATAATAAATTATATATATATATATATATATATATATATATATATATATATATATATATATATATATATATATATATATATATATATATATATATATATATATATATATATATATATATATTTATGTATATATCCTCTACAATTCTCGTGCTTCTTAATGTATGTTTGTGTATTTTGTGGGAAATTCAAGTAAAAAAAAACCCTGACAAAACAGTCCAATTACATAAGTGTATTGATTTGTCTGGTGAATTTTAGTGGATTTTAGCATGTTTTGTTATATTCCATTATTTCCTGAGCCTGTTTGCTCATGCAAAATGAAACTCAATTAATACAAATTAAACATTTACATTTATTAATGAATAATCAAAATTAATCCAAAGCAGCCCTCTGATTAAAAATGTTTATCATTTGACAGTCCTCATATACTGTGTGTGTGTGTGTGTGTGTGTGTGTGTGTGTGTGTGTGTCTTTCTATATCCACATGCCTATATGTCTGTCTATCTTGTTGGAATAAAAGATAAATGTCCATACATTTATAACAAACCCACTGGTGGGGGTACGGGGCAGGTGAACACGAGCTTAGATCAGGGGTGTCAAACTCATTTTAGTTCAGTTCTACATTCAACCCAATATGATCTGAAAAGGGCCAGAGCAGTAAAATAACAACAGTAAAATTACATTAGGATCATGTTTACACCTATATTTCCCTCAAAATGTGAAAAACATCAACAACTTTACATCAGTTTGTCATTTGTACATGTGCAGAACAACTTACATTTCAATTACAACTAAATACACTCAATATTTAGTAACAGGCAGAATATTTGTAAAATTACACTTACTTCTCTTCAGATATCTCAGCTGGTTCATATTTGTTCAGGTATTTATTCAGATTTTTTTTGTCGATATAAAGATTTTCATGTAATTTTCCTTTTTTACATTAAAATCTGCAGTTTTCATTATTTATTGGTAATTATTTTACTGCTCTGGCCTAATCGAGATCTAATTATTCTGTATGTAGAACCTCAATTAAAAACATTTTTACACCATTAATATCTTCATTGTTATTCATCCTATGGGTCAGATGGACCCTTTGGCTGAATTTGGCATCTGGGCCTTATGTTTGACACCTGTGGCTTAGATTGTTTTCCACCAAATATTTAGTGATAATCCAGTAACTTGGAAACAAGTCCATCCAATCATCCATCCATCCATCCATCCATCCATCCATCCATCCATCCATCCATCCATCCATCCATCCATCCATCCATCCATCCATCCATCCATCCATCCATCCATCCATCCATCCAATCATCCATCCAATCATCCATCCATCCAATCATCCATCCATTCCACCTAAAAATGTGTTTGTTTGATTATAAATCCACTCATACATTTCAAACACATATTTCATACTGTGGCTACAAATGTAGTCTATGCCAAAAACGGTGACACTTCACTGTGGGGCAACACTTACTTTTATGCCCAAATCTTTAATTTGCATTGATTCTCTTGACTTTTCTATGATATATCTGAAGGAAAATATCCTAATGATATAATTTACCAAAATCTAAATGCCATCAAGTATTTTTTATTGTCTTCATTGGCCAAGGTGCACAAGGAAAACCTAAATTCTTGGCAACGGCACAGGTTAATTTTACTGATATGAGAAGATGGTGGAAAAGATGTCACACATTTTTGTTTTTTACTCTTCATGACTCTTCTCGATCTTCTTGACGCTGACAAAAGGCTCTTTTATGAGGCATCCTTAGTATTCACAGGCAACTGTGCACAGTGCGCCTCTGTGCCCTCAATCAGCCAAGTTCTTTGCATGCTCACCTCTTCCCTATGGGCACCACTGGTATGTTCATGACAGAAAAGATAACATCCTTCCCTTGCCAAGGAGAGCTCACACAGCCACACACTGCTTAGCTGGCAATAACAAAAGCCACATCTAATGAGGCACACTGAATGTACATGTAGTGATCACTATGGGTATGATGGGAATGAAACACTTAAAATTATCCACATTTTAAACAATAGAGGCGCTTGAATATAACATGCTTTAAGATAATAATGTCTTCATGGCATATTAGAAGGACTAAAATAAAACATGCACCCCCCCCCCCCTTCCCCCCCTCCGCTGGCTGGCTGCTGAGCCCCAGGCTAAAGACAGTGGTGACTCATGAACACTCTTCTCTAACAAAGACATGCACACTATGCAAGTCATAGAGAGACAACTAGTACAGTAAACACACACTGGAGTGCAATGTTTTCATGCACATCCTGTCTATGTGTACTGGTTATATGCTCCTAAATTGTTTGTGCTTTTTCTCATCTGGATGTATTTTCAACATTCAGCTGCAGGACTGTTTTCACCTGTTCTATTGGTCCCCAGGTCCACAATTGACATTTTTAATAACACTGCACATGTTCTAAAAGCACTTTTTGTACTATTTGAGGACATTAATCATTATCCTTGTCTACAGTTTGGTGCCCTGCAGCTCCCACCTGATCAACCTGCATTACAGTGATGGAGAATGAGACCGCCGGGTAAAGATATAATATAGTTAATCAAGCAAGGAAGTTGTTACCTTCAGACAGGCTGCCTGTTTTCATAACTGATGTGAAAATGGCTAAAAATGTATTCTTTTTTTTAATCATGAAAGCTAGTATTTTATGAACATAATGTGGTGTGAATTTTGTTCTAATGTGGCCCTTTCCCAGCCAGCATGTCCATGTGGTTACATATGGGGTGCATATAAGGGTCTCATGTGGGTTTGTCTGCAGTTCTCATGGTGACCCCATATTTAATCAGGTTCAAAAATACACCTTTTAAAGTTTTTTTGAACTGCATTTTCTTTTCTTTTATTGGTCTATGTAGCACTTTGAGATTGTTGAAATGTAAAGTGCATTATAACTAAAATGTATTATGATTATTATGATTATGATGATGATGATTATTATTATTATTATTATATCAGAATAAGACTCTCTTTATTACCTCCGTCAAAAAGGTCTTGTTTTTGCCAGAGTTTGTCTGTTTGTCTGTCTGTTAGTTAGCAAGATAACTCAAAAAGTTATGGTCAGATCTTGATGAAAATTTCATGAGGTATTGGGGGTGTCATGAAATTTTCATCAAGATCTGACCATAACTTTTTGAGTTTTCTTGCTAACTAACAAACAGACAGACAAACTCTGGCAAAAACACAACCTCATTGGAAGATCTCTCTTCATACAGAGGGGGGGGGGCTCTGTCTTGGTGGAGGTCTGTGCTCTCAGAGTTCTTTTCTAGTTGTCATTGTTCCAAATAGACCAAAATCAAGATAGGTTCAGATTCAGGTTCAGAGTAAGAATTGACAGACAGACAACACACATCAGTAAAAAGTAGGAAGTGATACCAGGCCCAACAAACCCTGTCCCTTAACCAACATTTTAGATCTGAATGAACAACTCCCTCTCAGGTGGCTTTCAAGATCTCTCAAGGTCAAAGGTCATGATGCCATATTGTAACCTACATGCAGTTTCGTATCTGTCAACAATAGTAACTCGGTACAGATCACCATTGTTTTTGGAGTTACGACTATTTAAAAACATGGAATCTTGATTTTCACCTTTTAAGGTCACTCAAGGTCAAAGGTTATGACCCAGTTGTGAAGCCTATGCTCGGCTTCTTACCTTGAGTAACTACATGTGTATCTTCACTTGTGCACAATGGAAACACTGACATTTTGGTGCTCATTGGAAGTCTGTAATATGAATAGTTCAAAAGTACAAAATTAGATTTTGACTTTTATTGTGACCTTTGACCTAGAGTCTTCAAATTTGTCCTTCAAGTTTCTGATGACAATGCTCTTCAAAAGTGAGAGAAAAAAGAATGTGAAGGAATGAAAATCTTTGATAATTTTTCATGACCTTTGACCTACATTCACCAAAACTTCATGGAATCTATTCTGGACCTCCTCACACATTTTCTGAATGTTTCATGGAATTGAGTCCAGTATTTTTTGCATAAAGTTGTTGACATACAGACAGACGGGTAAAAACCCCAACCAAAAATGAATCAATGTCAGTAAAAGGCACATGTATTTACATTAAAAAAATAAATCTAAAGTATTTCAAACTAAGATATTGTAAAACATAGAGTTTAAGTAGTGCAAATGACATGAAAGATAATTATTGTTAAAAAAAAAATTGTTAAAAAATTATCTGTTAAAAATAAATAATATGACAAAAGCAGATCTCTAATTCTCATTCTGATATGGGCAAACACATGTGGGGTCACCATGGAAACTGTAGATAAACCCACATGGGACCCTTATATGCAGCTCAAATATAATTCTGAAGCCCACATGGATATGCCTGAACATTAGCAGATGAGAAGAATTGTATTAAATACGGTAGCGGTGACAGATATTATTATTTACATTCTTTATATGTATCATACAAAGGATCACAAGTGCACATAGCAATAGTGAACATAACACTGGAGGCAAAAATATATCATATCTCATCTATTATTAAATGGCCTTTCTATGTATTGGTCAGTGAAGGCATTTTTACAGTCTGCTATATCTGGAAAACGGGACCTTTGCTGTGAGCTACAGATAACTGTTATCAGTTACGTTCTCACCACAGACTTGGAGGATTATTTTTTAAACCCACAAAATCCCTTTAAAATCATTATTTGTTGCCATACTATTGATTTCTTTGGAAAGCAGCCATGTAATAAGCATGACAATGTACAGTGAGCTGGCCATTATAATGAAATAAACCCTGACAGGTTGAAGCAGGACCAAGGGGTTTATTTTGCTATAATGACTGGCTCGCTGTACTCGACCCATTACTCATTTGTCAACCTCAAGCGTGACATAAGTAGCCTATGAGTAGCCACTTAGCATGGCTGTCTTGTACTTTACATAACCTAGATAAACATCAGGTTCTTGTTAACTGGTGGCTCCATTTGTGCTCACACATGTAAAATTGATGTCATGAACCTGCATTATTCTGGTTTTGTCCCAGTCAGTGTATCCATGTGGGCTGCAGAAGGGTTATATTTGGGCTGCATATAACAATCCCATGTGGGTTTGTCTACAGTTTCCATGGTGACCCCATGTGTGTTTGTCCACAATCATTTATTTACTGTATAGATGATTTTACTGAATGTGCATGCATTGTTGACTCAAAACAAAACCAGTGGGGAACTCGACACTGCTGCCAAAAAAAAAGCCGAAAGAAGATAATGAAGAAGAAGAAGAACTAGACGAGTTTTAGAAAAGACCAATCATGCTGCCTTGCTGTGTGTACGCTTGTACCAACAGGGATACAAAACAAATGACGTTGAACCAGATAGCTATGATGTCATGATGTGAGGCATCCCGAGGTCATGACCTCTCATTCCCACTTGATTTGAAGTCAGTCAGACAAATAGTTCGAGATATTAACAGTGTTTAGTGATTTTAAACATTTCACCGCCCCCCTTGTGGGCAATCTAGACATAGTAAATCATCCAAAATTGAATCCATTCTTCCTGTCCATGATATTCATTTATATGGAAAACATGGATTTTATGAATCCAATATCTTTCAAGTCATAACGTTAAAACAAAGGATGTCACAAACGATGATTTTTCAACCTCGTGGCAACTTTTTTTAATCAGACAGCGATGATATCATAATGTAGGCATCACCAGGTTTCATTTCTACATGATTTGAAATTAGTCAGATAAATAGTTTCAGATATATGAACAAAAGTGATAGTGATTTTTAACTTTTGAGTGCCCCCTTGTGGCTAATCTAGAAAAGGCAAATCATCCAAAATCAAATCTGTTCTTCTTCTCCATGATATTCATTGCTATAGAAAATGTGGAATTTCTGAACCCAATATTTTTCAAGTTATGCCATTAAAATAAATATCCATTGGCAGCTGCAATTGGACCACAAAAATAATATCACCAAAACTCTATTTGGGGGGTATAATAGCTGCCATATAATTCAGTCTCTAAGTCCATTTTCACTTTCTTTTTGCAGAGGTCAAGAGGACATTACCCCGAGAGCATCAGACAAGAACGTACTGACGCTGAACTTTAATGTCACCATTCTCTGAGGCTGCACAGATGCCATTCATCCAAACATCTTTTTCAAACCACCCTGATGTGAGAAACTGTACTGTAAACAATACATGAGCAAAGAAATCTCAGAAACAAGAAGGTACTGCACTGAGTTATAGTCAAACTGAAGCAATTAAATGGGTCACATTAAGGTCAACCACATACAGCAAATATAATTTGAGAAACCTCCAATTTTTAAAAATGTGTTTAGGAAGGAAAGTATGAATGAATGAGTTGTGTTAATACATTTCCCCACTTGGAATGAATACAGTACATCTATCTATCTGTCTATCTGTCTGTCTGTCTGTCTGTCTGTCTGTCTGTCTGTCTGTCTGTCTGTCTGTCTGTCTGTCTGTCTGTCTATCTATCTATCTATCTATCTATCTATCTATCTATCTATCTATCTATCTATCTATCTATCTATCTATCTATCTATCTATCTATCTATCTATCTATCTATCTATCTATCTATCTATCGGTCCGTCCGTCCGTCCGTCTGTCTGTCTGTCTGTCTATCTATCTATCGTTCAGTACTGATGCAGGCTGATGGACATCACTAATGTTTTTTTTTTCTCTGCGATATTTAGCATAATTTACTGTAACATCTAGTGTTTCCTCTTTGTGTGATGCTTTAAAATCAACTTTTAATATAACATCGCTCGACCTCGCAGTGTGACTCATGTTTAAAAAGCTAAGTGAGCGCACTGTGGTGTGTAACTGTGTGTGTGTGTGTGTGTGTGAGCCGACAAAGCAATTGTTTTCTTTTCTCAGTGAACGACCAAGTTTTTTTTTTTTTTTTAAATTTCGCCATTCCTAATTCGAATGATGTGATTTTGATGTCAACTCAACGTATGTACTCCCAATCATCCAAATATGGAGCTAAAATGCATTTTACTTTAGATAATCTCTTTAAATTTAATGTAACTCATGAACCGTAAACTAACTAAAACCACAATTTTTCAAAGCCAGATTACTAGGGGTGTCAAGATAAACCGATCCAAATCAGTTATTGGTCTGTGTCATATGAGATCTGAGTGAATCGGTCCATGGAGCCCTGAATCTGTAAAACTGGGTACGAGCGATCCGATGCACCGTGAATCAATTTCCTGAGGTCCAACCACCGATCTGTAATTATGTTCTTTATATCTGTGACCAAGTGGCTTAAGAATGACATAGCATTTGTTTTCAGAAATATATACACGTTAAAACTTGCAAACAGAGGTTTATCTGTGGATTTTTTTAGGTACAGATAGAAAGGAAATGCGAGTAGCGGACAGGAAGTGACAAAATAAAAGTATATTTATGGATGAAACCGCAGATCCATGGTTGATCCACACAGCCGAATAGTTTTATTTTGTAGGGAGCTTTATATCCACCCACAAATTTCTAAAATATATGGCAACACTTGGCATGCTTAGTGCTGCTAACATGTATTAGCAAGATGTGGTATGTGTTTAAACTGAAAATAAAACTAAACACTGAGAAGAGAATGTTTAATCATGGGTTGGGTTATGGATCTAATGTACGCGGGTTTGTAAAGTGGACCCGTGCAGGACTCAGTCAGTCCACCGGTACTGGATTCCCAGTGAGTCTCCTGCTGTCATGTCTTTAAAAATATCTGTGTAAACCAGACGCCAGCATCAGAAAGAGTTTTTATCAAATCAGTGACATTAGTCTTTTTAGACAAGATTATGTCGATCAGTTGATTTTCCTCCAAAAGAGTCAAAACCTGTATTTTATGTCTAACCTCAGTGTTATGCTCAGTGTATTCTCATATTTGCAGGAATAATTAAACTTTATGACGTTTTTACCTTTTATTTTGTCTTTCTTGATAAAAGTAAGTTTTGTATTTTAAATATAAGCAGAGTTTTATAAACCTGTTAAATTAGTAACACTAGATTATCAGTTTTACATTTCACTAATATCACTTATCTACAGGTACCGTATATTGTAAAAACTTCAGTTTATGTTGTGTGAATGTATGTTCAGTAGTTCCTGCTCTAGTGTCTCTGTGACACTAAATAAGCAAAAGGATATGGTTTTGAAATTATTGTATTTATTTTTCTTCTCAGTAACATGAAATAAATAATAATAATAATAAATAATAATAATAATAAATAAATAATAAATAAATAATAAATAAATAATAAATAAATAATAAATAAATAATAAATAATAAATTCCCAATTTGTATTGAATCAAACTGAACTGAATCGGTTCGTACTGAATTGTGCTGAATCGTATGGAATCGAACCGAATCATTTACTATTTTTTATGAATCGCCTTTAATCAGATCGTCGTCTGTGAATCGAAATTCAAAATGGATCATTGTGTGAGTGACAGATTCACTCCCCTACAGACCATACCATTTCACTTTTAAAGTGCTGGACAAAAAAGTTGAAAAAAAAAATACATATATAAAAATAAAAATAATAAATAACCGACTCGAGTACCGGCAACAGCAAAACTACCTGCTGTTAGCTCAGAATGGCTAAAGATGCAGCCCCTGTGAACGCTTTTCAACAGACGCGAACAGAGCTGACCTCTCAGCAGGGAAATGGGAGGGCAAGTGTGCATGGCTGAGTGAAGACGTAGGCCTGGATATCCGTCAGAGTCAGAGCCAGAGCAGCAAACACACACTGGAGGCTGCAGATACTATTTTTTTCCCCACCTAACTGGGTTAAGTTGGAAATCTGTCATGAATATTCTGGGAATTTCCTAAAATGCCCTCTTATCCCAACTATACACAGGGAAAAAAAATTATAATCTCATCAAATGTTTTTTTTTTTTAATTTATTTCTAGAAAAGCACTTGGTGAGCGCAGACTCCACCAAGGCAGATCAGACCCCCCCCCTTCACTTCTGCGAGCGCCACCACAATTTAACCCCTTAATACCTGAATGATTAAGCCTGATGATTATTATTATACTTCTGAAAACATGACAGAAAGCACTTACATTAACAGCACTCCAGATATTTAATTGTTTTTTTCAAAATTAATTATTATTATTACTAATTTTTAATCAGATTAATGACAGGGTTCCTTTCAATTTATTTTAATAATGATTAAAACGCTATGTTGTTTTACTGTTTTGTCTCTGGATATTAGGGCTGGGAATCGATTCAGATTTCCTGAATCGATTCAATTTCGATTCCTTAGGTCACGATCCGATTCGATCCACGATTCGATTCGATATCGATTCATTACATTAATATTGCTGAATTAAATAAAAACTAAATAAAAACTCACCCTATTGACAGCCTCATGTGTGTTTGTGCTTGTATCTGTATGTGTAAGAAGGACACAGAGACAAGAGTTCACATTTGACAGTAAGCTTATTTATTTTTAAAGGAAAACATATCCAGGTTTTATTTGATTGTATTTGTCTAAATAAAAACTGGCATTTGGTGGCCCTCTTTTAGCCAAATAACAATACACAGGGTTGATGACCTCAAAGAAAAAAAAATGGACAGAAAAAGTGATCTGTCTCTGTCTAACATGACAGGTAGTAGTGGCACTAGGAACTGTGCTTAGTCAGATAAGTCAGGTGGCACTCTTGGCTGAATAACATACTCTTGGAAGGAGTAAAACAAACTAGAACAAACAAACAATGACCATAAAAAAATGTCAACGCTACTCTCTCAGCACAGTGCAGTGACTTGGCAACGGTATCTTTTGACTTAGCATACATAGCTAGAATGACTCTCTCGCTTAGGTGTTTTCGGCTGGGCAAGACGTAGCGTGGCAATAACCTCTTTACTAGTAGCCGAAAACCAGCATTTTTGACAACACTGTAGGGGCGGAGGTCTTTACAAATAAAGATCCCGACTCCCTCTGTGAGGCTCAAAGCACGCCTTAGACTGGGAGGGGAATTTTACACCAAAAGCATTTTCAAGTGCAGTCGGCTTCGTGTCAGATTTAGCACTAGCTGGATAAACCTGGATAAATGGTTCCTTAGATTGGTGGTATTGCAGAAATACTTTATTTCTTGTAGGCACAATTTGCACACTGCATTCGTTTTGTCCAGTTCGTCTTTGTCATCGTACAGTTTGAAGCCGAAGTGTTTCCACACATCTGATTTCATTCCCCGCGGTGTTTTTATGTCTTCAGCTTCCTCCATCTTGAATAATATTCTTGTCTTAAGTTTCGTTTTGCCAGAAACCACTTCATGCTCCTTGCGCGTTGGAGAAAATAGTCCCGCAAGCGATCAAGAAAATAATGCAGACAAAAAAAATAAATAAAAAAAATCGATCCACATGTTTTTTGGATCGATCTCGCGTTTTTTCGCCGTGAATCGATATCGAATCGTGAATCGATTTTTTGAACACAGGCTTACTGGATATGTTTTGTACTTAAAATTTCCCACAAAAATACACTTAGAAACAGAAAAAAAAATGCAGAGAAAAAAACCTAGTGCTGTCAAAATCAACATGTTAAAGCATTAATCTGATGAAAAATCTTAACACAATAGATATTTTTGTGTATGTTTTAGATAGTTTATCAACTTTTTTTGGTGTTTTTTTCTGTATTTTAAAGTTTTAAAGTTAAAGTTTTTTAATATGTTTTGGATTTTTAGTGGATTTTACTGTTTTGTATATATTCTTTTCTCCACATTTTTTCTGTATTTTTGTATATTTTATGGGAAATGTGATTTCACCCCCCCCCCTAAAAAAACAACAAAAAAACCCTGAGATAAAGCAGTTGACCAACAAATTGTTTTAATTATGCAACCCTGTGATTAATCTGAATAAAAAAATTCACAATTTGACAGCCCTAAAATAAGTAAATGTTAAATTCAGTGGAGATAATTAATTTGACAATAGATACATTTTTTGGAATGTTGCATATTTTTTTCAAAATAAATATGGCTGTCAAACGATTAAAATTTGTAATCAGATTAATCACAGGGTTCCTTTGAATTAATCATGATTAAAACACTATGTTGTTTTACTGTTTTATCTCTAGGTTTGTTTGTTTTTTGTAGTCAAATATAAACCCAAGCATGATTTAGTGTTCATTTTTGCTTGTGGCAGCCTGGTTAAACATGACTTATACAGTAAGAAGAAGAGATACAGGAGTTTTCCAGCAAAGGAAGCTCTTGACAGAACTTCACCTCTTCTGTAATTTCACACAAAGAAACATGCCTCTAACACAACACAACATACAGTAGAAAGCAACTGATCCTGAACAGGACATTCCACTGCTGTTACTCACCTTTAAAACCCTTATCAGTCATGTTATTACAGCATCCCCATAAAAAGGAAATATTTTTGGTGTGTGATAAGGGATTGCTCGGGTTTTCTTTTTTTCACACTATGTGGCATCATGGTGCCAAGATGCTGCAGGCAATAGAGGGATAAAGATAAATTTAACAGATAAATTTAGTACGCTGGGAGATCAGAATCAAAGTGCACTATAGAATCCTTTATTTGGATCTGAGACGTGAAGAGATAGCATGATACATGATGCGGCGCACCTGCATGTTCGTGTTCAAGTGAATGCGTGTAGAGGCACTAAAACTGGAGACATGCAGTCTTCTCTCTTGGGTTAATTCAGGGGTGCCCAACTTTTTTTTTTTTTTTGAAAGGGTCAAATTTGGCCACAGATTTGATCCCAATTTTAAATTTGACAAGCAGATTAGCTCTGTTGTGCAGAAAAGCTTTTATCAACTCTGCCAGATAGCCAAGGTGAAGCCAATTTTATCTAGATCTGACTTGGAAATGTATTGTAATGTTCTGTACGCAGGCATCAGTCAGAAAGCTCTTTCCCGCCTGCAGCTCATGCAGAACTCTGCTGCTCGCCGGCTCACTCAGACCCGTGGGCGTGAGGACATTAATCCAATCCTACCATCCCTACACTGGCTCCCTGTGCATTACAGAATCCCTTTTAAGCTTTTATTGTTTGTTTTAAATGTTTAAATAACCTTGCTCTGCCATATGTATCAGAGTTGCTTCAGCTTCACTGACCAACCTGATCCCTCAGATCAGCCGACCAGTTGCTTCTTGTAGTCACTAAAAGAGAAGCTTAGACGTGACAGCGTTCATGACTGCTGCACCAAAGCTCTGGAATGAGTTACTACTAGATGTGAGACAGGCCTCTTCTATCCCGGTTTTTAAGTCCCGTTTAAAAATGCATTATTTCTCTTTGGCTTTTAACTCGTTGTAACCTCTCTTATTTGGCATCTATCACATACTGAGCTGACATGAACCTGTTTCTTTGGTTGTTTTTTTATGTCCAGCACTTTGGTTTCACTTGTGGATATTTTAAATGCACCATACAAATCAGGTTGATTGATTGATTAATTTGATAATATAGAGATTACCAGGGGGCAGTGGACCCTTCTGAAATTACATATTAGTGCCCTGCACGGGCCTATTATCTGGGCCCGAGCCCGGCCCTGGCCCGAGGGAGTGGAGCCCCAGCCCGGCCCGGTCCAACAGCTTTTCAGAATTCTCAGGCCCGAACCCGGCCCAGGCCGACTTTTTTTGTTTGTTTGTTTTAACCTCCCATAAGAATGTTTTAGCGTGATAGAACGCTATATTCATTGAGTGCGTTCATAAATTAAATCTGCCGCTCTTAAAATGGGACAACGCTCTGCAGTTAGAAAAAATCGGATAGTGACGTAGGCTACCATATGCCCATATAAGGGAGGTGCTGGTGCGGGGCAGAGCAGCAGCTGCTGCGTTCCATTGTTTCCATTTAAACACAACACAGTTCTTTAATTAGCAGGTTTTTTTTAAATAATTAAATTGAAAAATAAAAGTGCCTGAGCCTGGCCCGTGTCCGAGGTAATTATACAGTCGTCGGCCCTCAGGCCTAGGGCTCCAGTGCAGGCCTCTATTACATATAAATGCACTGTTCTATAACAGCTGCATTTTCATTGTTACAATATAATTATTTAAAATGGCAAAATAAGCAAATCTAAGCCACTCGGGTATGAACAAATAATAATAATAATGATTAAAAAAATAGTTCTGCTTTTTCTTCCCCTTTGGAATCAGTATAGAACAAACTGTGGAGGATCTGGAGTTGATAAAAATCTGAACCCCATGTTCACATTATACATGACTTATATGAGGAGTCATTACACATCTATTATTGCCATCATACAATTGTTCAACGAAATGTGTTTAACCCATCCTTCTAATGAGCAGTGGGCAGCCATCTCCAAACGTGGAACCAGGCTCATGGTCAGAATCACCTGGCTGGAGGATTTTTAGTCTAAGAAACATGTTTTTGGATGATGGGGGAAACCGGAGCACCCAGAGGAAACCCATTCAGACACGAGGAGAGAACTCCAAACAGAAAGCTCCGCATGGTCTGGGAATCTAACCCGGGTCTTCTCTTGCTGTGAGGCAAGAGTGCTAACTGCTCTGCCACCATGCCACCAAATTATTACTCAGTAATTCAAAGTCTGTTCACATTTAAGATGAAAACATATGACTCTTACTCCTGTCTTTTACAAGATCATTCAAAAAGTAATATTTTATGTTAGACGTACAAATACATAACACCAGCAGTCATTGGCAAGGATGATAGAAACTTTGTAGGTTGCCATGGTGATGGGCTAATTTAACTCACAGGCTCGCGCTCACTCCCTGTTAGCTTGTTTTATGTTAGCATATTTTGTCTGGTAGTGTCTCTTTATATTTAATTCATTAAACAAGGCAGCAGTCTCTGGACAAATTAGACAAACACAAGAGCCTTGATATTCAACTAAATAATATTGTAATTACCTTCTGTCCTGGAAGTGACGGCTCTCATTGTTAATTGTCCTCTTTATTTACAGGCGCCATTAGAGAGAAGGGTTCACCGCAGTCAGATACAGTTAGAGTGGTGCTGCCACCATCAGGTCAAAGGAGGAACTGCATTTTGAAACTTATTACCTCTGCCAAGGAGGTAATAAATTCGGGTCCGTTTGTCTGTCTGTCTGTCTGTCTATCATCAGGATTACGCAAAAAGTTCAGAACAGATTTTGATTAAACTTTCAGAAATCATAGATAATTGATCAAGGAAGAACCCATTTCATTTTGAGCAATGAAGGTCAAAGGTCAAGGTTACACTAAAGGTCAACAGTTAAAACACATCAGTGGTAATATCTTAGGATTCAGACAAGATAGAATCTGTTGGGGTTTTTTGGGGTTTTTTCCTTCACATTGTCTCACCTTCAGACATCAGATGGGTCAAAACCTATGGCTCGATCACATCACGTTTTGACGTCCTATGATGCCACATCAAGCCTTGGCGGAGGTCTGCTGTCTCTGACTGCCTTGTTTATTTATTATGTTTGGACAGTTTGAGCGGGATCATAAATAATACAGTATAAAACTGAAGCTGCAGGGCCGTGATTGGCCCCTGGGTCGGACTTTGGACATCCCGGGGTTAATTCTTCATGCTCTGTTCATTGCCAAAACAATGGGCACAACTCAGTATTTCTGGATTTCCCATCAGGGAGGTTCCTGATGACAATGACCACTGACAGATTAAACACATTCTCTGTTTCATTCCAGTTAAAGATAAGAAGAAAAGAATTCTATTGGATTTAATAACCGGCAGTTCACTGTGTCCTATCAGTGATACATGCAGGGAGAGTAAAGAAGGGACACATTTAAATTCCAAGAGAAGAAGGGATGAGAAGGCAGGGTAATTAATCCACAGATAATGCTGACAGTTCACACTCAGGTCACTTTCAATATAACAGCACCATAATAGCTGCCCTTGACAAGCTCCATATCCAGCGAGCGCCATGGAGATGTATGTCTTAATGATAGCAGAGATATAGGCAGTCATGAATCAATCAAACATGTTCAATATATTCAGCTATGAGTCCTTCTTGTGGACTGAATACTGTAAAACAATCCACTTCCATTATTAGATGGCTCACACAGCACTTTAAGATAGATTAAGAACACACGTCGGAACTAAAGACATTAATCACTGCTGACGCTTGAAGAAAAATCCATTTATAAAAGACGACTTTGCACATACTCAAGATACTAAATACCAGCAGTGTCTTTCTATCACATTTGGTTCCCTGTTGTCCAAGCCGTGCCTGTACTGTCTCAGATCTCATAAAGGAGTCATTCTTTTCTGTGCTCCAGTGTATTGCTGTGGCCAGATCTGCCCTCATCTGTGGATACACAGTGCTTAGCCCAAGGCTTTTAGCCTTTTTAACTTTTGAACATCAAAGAATGTTAGAGAACAGGAATCCTTTTCTTCCTTAAAAATAGACCTTACTCTTGACTCTGCCAAACACATTTTTAGAAGCAATTTTACTTGTTGCTGGAATAAAAGGCAAGAAAGCACTCCAGTATTCAGTCCGAGCAGGCTGTCATGACTGCCTCAGATTTAAAAGCTGATATTATAGGAGATAGTTTTAACCTGGTTTCACCTAGTCACTCTTATTTTTAGAAACAAAGTAGTCCTGTTGTTTTGCAGACATGTTTTTTTTTCTCTTGTCTGGGAAACCTCTGAAAATAATACATTTAAATATGAACCATGAGCACTAGTGATGGAGCAATATAGATTTTTTTGGGGCCAATGTTGATACCTTAACCGATGACCAATACAGGCTGCTGCTATTTCTGATGATTTTTCTTTATGTCAAACGATAAAAAATGTCAGAAAATATTCTTTTTTTTAAAGGAAACATTTATTGAACTAAAAATAATGCTGTACTACTGATAAAAAAAAGGAGAAATGTAAGGTAGAACAAGTAATATTACCATTTGAAACATACATTGAAATAAAAACAAAACAAAATATTCACTGCACTTAAATCTCCAAGTCAGTTCTTTGTAAAATAAACACAGACAGCAGCACAAAGTGTTCAATCATGGTGTCAAACTGAAATAGTAGTATAGCAGTATCTCCAAGAACACAGAGGTGCCGTGAACTTTACCTGTCAGTAAATCATGGCAGAGAGAGAAAAAAAAGAGTATACCAGCCAATGCAATAGGATGATACTGATGGAAGAAAAAAACCTAAATATCGGCCCGATATATCAGTGACCACATTTAAAGGCCAGAAATATTTTGTTTATGTAGATCAACAAATAAAATCATATATTTGCTTTAATCATTCAACCCCCTGTTAAAGCCACAGAGGAAGACTTTTTTTCCAGGATAGATACAATGATAGATGTTGTGCAGGGATGTACAGATAAATGGTGTGGTGCAAGATGTTTTCCTGGTGCATTGTTACTCCGCCCCCAAAAGGGGAGAGGAGTATTCTGTCCTCCAAAGTAAAAAGGCAGTAACTGCACAGACACCAAACTGACAAAAATGACCTTAAAGTTGTCTTGTTGTTCAGTCCCAGTAGTTGTAGGTAGATTATTGGACATGAGGCAGTTATTGTTACTGTATATTAACTAGCTCTACAAAAAACACAGTGTGACTTATATATGGATTAATTCTGGTAGTGCTTAGTGACTGGGAATTTAGACTTTTTATCTCGTTGTTTTGGCTTTTTATCTCACAATTTAGACTTTTTTTTATCTCATAATTTACTTTTTAATCTAAATTTTCTCCAGATATTTGAGATGAGATATTTTGTTACATGACAAAGAATGATTTGAATGTTGCAAAAGACACAATAATGTATTTTTGCAAAAAAAAAAAAAAAATGCACTTATTGCCTTGTAGGGCAGTATTGTGTTTGAGTTAGTTAGTTTGTCTGTCTGTTTGTTTGTTTGTAAGCAGGTTTACACAAAAACTACTGGGTCAATTTTCATGAACTTTTCAGGAAAGGTGCAAGGTTTTCCAGAATAGATGACATTAAATGTTGTTGAATGTAGGTCAAAGGTCAACGTCACAGATGACAAAAATGTGTTTTCACTATGATAAGAGAGTAAATCAGGTCAAATGTGGGGAAAACGCAGGCTTTTCACTTAAAAACACAAAATACAGAGGATACTATTATAATAAACGGTGGTAAATAGATTAAGAAACGTTAAATATAGAGAAAATTGAATTTGGGAACTGACAGAAAAGTAGCACTGGGTCTTTATGGGTCAATTAAGAATACTATTTTCTGCTTCAAGCATTAGCACTGATGTTATCGGCAAAATAAATTATGCCCCATCTATTGAGAAGCATAATTGTAATTCTAATAATACATTTTCAATAATAATGAGTCTGCCTGTCTGTTTGTTTGTTTGTTTGTTTGTAAGCAGCTTTACACAAAAACTACTAGACACATTTCCATGAAAATTTTAAGAAAGGTGGGAGGTGGTCCAGAATAGGTCCCATTAAATTTTGGTGAATTTTGGTTTTCACAATAAAAGACAGGGCAAATCAGGTAAATCAGGTCTTTCTAGAACTGATCCATAATAAAAAACACATGGACAAATGATAAACTGAGGCAAAATATTGTTAAAATTGCCCTTATTTTGCTTATAAAATTAACTTTTTTTTGCATTTGGATAATTTATTAAACTACTTTGATAATTTAATGGAGGGGAGTCCACTAAAACAATGACAAAAATTTGGAGTTGTCATTATTTATAGATTATTATGTTTTTATTTTACTGGTCCGGCCCATTGGAGATCAAATCAGGTTGAATGTGGCCCTTGAAGAAAATTTGAGACCCCTGCTCTAACACAAAAACATGAAAAAATAGTCACCTGTGGAACAGACAAGACTGAAAAAACCCCATCCAATCATTTTGAGTGCCCACTACAAGTTATTGAACCATGATATGTCTGTCAAACTCAACTGAAGAACCCAGCCCACCCCTGGCCATAAGACTGTTGAACAACCAGAGGTAATAGGACCTGTCCAAACCTACTACTGCCCCATATAATAACTTGATAGCACTTGCACTTTAGTTTTAGCTTTTTAGTCATTAAAATTTTATATTTACATATATATTTAAAACAATGATATAGTATTTTCAGGTATTTTTTTTACATTTTGGATGTGTGTTTTTGTTTATTACCTCCACCAAGGAGGTATTAAGTTCAGGTCTGTTTGTCTGTCAGCAGGATTACGTAAAAAGTTCTGAACAGATTTTGATAAAACTATCCGGAATGATTAGATAATGGGTCAAGGAAGAAGCCATTAGATTTTGAGCAATGAAGGTCAAAGGTCAAGGTCACAGTAAAGGTCAACAGATAAAACACATCAGTGGTAATATCACAGGATTCAGACAAAATAGAATTTTTTTTTCTTCATTCACATTGTCTCACCTTCGGACATCACCTATGGCTTGATCACGTCACGTTTTGACATAATATGACGACATATCAAGCCTTGGCGGAGGTCTGCTGTCTCTGACTGCTTTGTTTTATCTATAGAATGATATTGTGAGAGCCAACACATTGACATGTCATTTGATGAGGTACTGTTGACAATAAAGTGAGTCTATGTCTATAATAATAATAATAATAATAATAATAATAATAATAATAATAATAATAATAATAATAATAATAATAATAATAATAATAATAATAAGGCAGTCAGAAGCTGCGTTTCCATTACAGTTTTTCACAAAACAATAGCGATCTTCCTACAATTTCAACAAAGTATATTTTACGCTTTGAACGTGCTTCCATTGATGGTTGTTCTGGGCAGGAGTGTCAAAACTCTCGGGAAATATCATCCAATGAGATTTCACTGCTGTCACCTTCGGAGCTTCAGATTGGCCATCACCCTGATAGCATTAGCATGAATGAATTGGCTAATTCTCTCATCAGTAAAAGGCCCTGTTGAAGTCTTTAAAGACGCTAACATGTCAAACAAACCAGCTGTTTAACATTATAAGCGTCTGTACATGTTGTCCATACATTATTAGGTCAAAATATTAAGTGTAAATATGCTCCGCACTTAATAGCAACAACAAATGATAAATATATGTAGTTCTTTTTACACAGTTCTTGCATTTTACAGAACAGAGAATATATTTATCTGTAAAAAAACAAAAAAACAACTTAAATATTCAAAAACTAACAGATAATTAAATGAAACCTTCGCTGTGTCTACTGTAGGCATCACCCTGATCATCACTCTAAGTTCTCACATCCCAACAGTCAATGGTTGTTATGGTTACAGCTACTGCAGCTGCCATTTTCACTCCGAGAGAAGTGATCATGTGACCATGTACGTCACATCTTGTGACATATAATTGCGGAAAGTGTTTCCATTGTGCTTTTGCGATATATATTAGAATATCGAAACGTACGAAAAACCACCTCATGAAAGCATGAAAATTTTAATCGATATTTGAGTGGGTTTTTTTTCGAAATTCAGGTGTCTCCATTACCACTTTTTATAGCGATATTTACATTTTGTGAATTTCCAAGGGTAATGGAAACGCAGCTACTGTCTGTGACCAAAGACTTCCACCTCCAGCAGGGGACAGTATATGCAGACCCTGAGGACAAGTCACCACACAGAGACATACAAAGACGAAGAGAGAGAGAGAGAAGACAAACATTGTGTTCCAAATCACGCACTTGTGCACTTCAGACGCTTCAGTTGAGGGTATAGTGCTGTTCCAATCGCAAGAGTAGCAAACGAAGTGCGCCTTAAGTACCCGGATGGTGCACTGTCAAAATTCGTAGTGTGGAGCAATGAACACTTCTCGCACTCACTGGACACCATTTTTGCTACGTAACAGAAGAGGAGGGACCACCACCACATATCGTCAGCGACGACACTGAGAGCATAGTCTCCATTGGAGGAAAGGGCTTATAAAAAACAAAAGGAGCAAAATGCCGGGGTCCATTTTTTTTTCAAAGCTGGTCGGTATTTTGGCGGGCGATCGAGATATTTTGACAGCGCGATTGTCATTTCCGGTAAGTGCGGACGAAGAGTGTTTCATTCAGAACTACACTGTTCGTTAAAAATTCGTACACTATTCATAGTGTATGAAAGGAAGTGCACTACGGGGAGTGCGTGATTTGGAACACAGCCAAAGAGACATAACTGTGTCTATAGGAGCAGGGTGAACAGTCAGGAGATACTAAGACGACTAATGATCCAGCTTAAGGCGTCCTGAAATTTTAAAGTTGGTGGATTGAGTTTAGGGGCTCAAATATGTTAATTAAACAAAAGCTGACTAAACACAATCTTTGACAAAAGAAGAAACACTTGAGAGATGACTGCAGTCTCTCGTATATTTTGATAAAGACAGAAGGTTTTGTTAATTTCTTAGAAGAACACATCCATTGTATTGAACCCCATTACATGCACGAATGAGGTGGTAATAAAGGGGTGGTGTTTTAATTCAACCATGAGTACATTTTGACTGATAGAGAGGAACAAAAGGCATTTTTATTCATGATAAAGAACGACAAAATGGATGGCTGAGACTGCCGTGGTTACATATAATTTGGGAGACATGATGCGTCACTGTGCTTAACACTGAGGTTGGACAAGTTATGGATTGTGAAGTTTAATCTTTGACAGTAATCATGAATAAAAACTGCAGCTTTGTAACCTTGACTGAGTACTTGTGTTCAGGTAAAAACAACTAAAATGACGGATTTTCTGATTGTCACAGTACTGCCAAAGAAATGCAAATGGAGCATGAGTGGAAAAATCAGAGGCTCTATCTTCATTTGTTCAGTCCCTGCACGTGTGTGTCTCCCAAACGTCTTTTGTTTTACCCTCTCCGACTCAAATTGATGACTATCATCCTGCAGCAGCACATTAGTCTTTTGTAAAACTGGCAGAGAGCAGTAACTACAGGAGCAGTAAAGCAAAGAAAAATGGCTTTAAGTTTTTGGGATGGCTGGTTGTAAAGGCTTCAATGTGTTTTAAGGTTGATCATTATATCCCATGAATCACTGATGTAGAGCTGCAACCCCCGTGTGTTAGTGGTTACTCTCTCTAGACTTTTTGGGCTGTAAGTGACAAAGGCTATAGTTTTCTTGACCAACATGAACAGGATTTTATGCTACCAGTCCTACCAGCTCTCACCCACATGATCCCTCCCGGCGGGTCCACTATAGTGACGTCTACCCTCCCTCTCCCTACATGTAGTCAGACGAGAACATTCCTAACTTAGTTGTAAATTATTCTTAGATTAGTTGTGATGTAATTGTGTTTAGTCAAATATTAGTTCAGCTTTAGTTTTTTTTCTTCATAAATTTTTCAACATGGCAGACTTCACCATGGATGAAGTGAGGGCAGTGGTGACAAAAGCACGGGCAGTTTCAGCCCCAGGACCATCAGGCACGACCTACAAAATGTATAAATGCTGCCCACTTCTCCTGAAGAGGCTCTCAAAGCTCCTGCGGGCACTCTGGAAGAAGAAGGTGGAACCCAGGCTATGGACTTTAGCTGAGGGCTGCTTTGTGCCAAAGGAGTCGAACTCGACAAGTCTCGACCAGTTCCGAGAGATTTCCCTCCTGGACGTAGAAGGGAAAATCTTCTGGGCGATCATAGCCAAGAGGCTAACAACATACCTGATCGCTAACGGTTTCATCAATCCCAGCGTCCAAAAAGGAGGAGTGCCAGGGCATTCCGGTTGCCTGGAGCATACTGCAGCAATTAGCCAGCTCATCAGAGAAGCGAGGAGGAACAACAGCACACTCTCTGTCATCTGGCTGGATCTTGCTAAGGCCTACCCGAGCGTCCCTCACCAGCTGATCAGGAAGGCACTGGACCACTACCAAATTCCACCAAAGGTAACCAAGCTGGTGATGGATCACATGTCCAGCCTGCAAATGAGGTTCACTGTTGGGAACATCACCACCAAATGGCAAAGGCTCGAGAAGGGTATCATGGCGGGCTGTACAGTCTCCGTGACCCTTTTCATAGCAGCCATGAACCTGTTGCTAGCAGCAGGGGCAACACAGTGCAGAGGCCCGAAGGCAGAAGACGGCACAAGACACCCCGCCTGTCGAGCTTTTATGGACGATGTGACCGTGATGACCCCCTCTATCCAGGGCACACAGTGGATTTTAAGCGCTCTGGAAAAGATGGCGACATGGTCGCGTCTGCAGTTTAAGCCGGAGAAGTCCAGGAGCCTCAGTATCCTGAAGGGGAGGCTGGTGGGAAAAACCTTTACCGTGCAAGGTGCAGAGATCCCCACAATTCAAGACCAAAGCATCCGTTGCCTTGGAAAGCGGTATGACAGCTCCCTGACAGACAGCAACAACCTTGCAAGCACTAAAGCCCAGCTGAGCAGTTGGCTAAAGACAGTCGACCGCAGCCAGTTGCTTGGAAGATTCAAGGTCTGGTGTTTCCAGCACGGCATTATCCCCCGGTTACAGTGGCCCTTCCTACTGTACGACTTTCCCATGTCCCAAGTCGAAGGAATGGAAAGGCTATGCAGCAAGTTTTTGCGGAAGTGGCTGGGAGTCCCTCGGTCCTTCAGCTCAATAAATCTGTATAGCAAGACCTCCAAGCTTCCCTTGCCTGTCTCTTCGGTGGTGGAGGAGTTCAAAGCCGCCAAGGTGAGGGCAGTCTGTAGACTCCTTTCTTCCAAGGACGGGAAAGTCAATCAGTCAAGTAGATCCATCAAATGCGGCAGGAAATGGAAGCCGCAGCAAGCTGTAAGGGAAGCGGAGTCCCACTGGAGGCACCAGGAAACCATGGGTGTTTTGTGCAAGGGACGACTCGGTCTGGGTCACTACAGCGGGATGAGGTGGAACAGGGCCGACACCAGAACCAGAAGAGACCTTGTGGTTCAAAGAGTCCGCGAGGCAGAAGAGGAGGAGCGCCAAGTGAGAGCCATCGGACTAGCCTCCCAGGGCCGATGGACTCAATGGGACCAAGCACAGGAGCGTCCGCTGTCTTGGAAGGAGTTGTGGCAGACAGACCAAGGGAAGTTGAGCTTCCTCTTGCGTTCTGTGGCTGACCTACTGCCGACTCCAACTAACCTTAAGATCTGGGGGTTGGAGGAAGACCCATCGTGCAAGCAGTGTGGCGCACCTGGATGCACGTTGAACCATATCCTGTCTGGCTGTCCAAAGGCGTTAGCGGAAGGTCGATATAGATGGAGGCACGACAAGGTCCTGACCGAGGTCGCAAAGTGGGTGGAGCAGCAGCGAATCAAGGCCAATAACAACCAGGCCCAACCGCTGAAAGGCGTAGCCTTCGTCAGGGAAGGATCCAAGCCTCAGGGAAAGACCAGAACAGCAACCAAGGCCCGACCCAGCATCTTACAAGGCGCCACAGACTGGGAGCTGAATGTAGACTTAAAGAAAAAGCTGGTTTTCCCGCAGGACGTGGCGGCAACTTCCCTCCGACCAGATTTGGTACTGACATCGAGGAGCACAAAAACCATCTTTGTTGTTGAACTCACGGTACCCTGGGAGGAGAGGCTGGCTGTATCCCACGAACTGAAACTCGCTAAGTATCAGGACCTGATCGAAGAAGCAGTTTTAAAGGGGTGGCGTGCAACCTGCTACCCCATCGAAGTCGGCTGCCGTGGTTTCCCGGCAAAGTCGGTGGACTGCTTCCTGCGGAAGGTAGGGCTGGAACCTATCCAGCTGAGGAGCGCCATCAGGGACATTACCGCAGCAGCCGAGTCCTGCTCAAGATGGCTGTGGGTAAAAAGAGGCCATAGCTGGAACCCTTCCGCTGGTGAAGGCTAGTCAGCCTTTGCTGCCCCACTCAGGAGAGGTGTTCAGGCTAAGGGGCGAAACACCTGTGACCCTGAGACACCTGCTGATGAAGCGGAAGGGTTCCATCTGAGGGGGCAGGGAGTCCTAGGAGATCTGCACCAGTTAGCGTAGGTCCTAGTTGCAGCTTGTAGAAAGCATCTCTGATGTTTACTTCACCTAGCCCTAGTTTAAATGTTCAGAACAATACACTTTAAAGACATCTATGCAAAATAGGTTTTCCATTTCAACAATGAAGTACTTTTTAAAATATATATTTTAGTACTGTTTTTTTTAGGTACAAGCCTAATGATATATTTCAGTAGTAGTTTGTCCACTCATTGTTCACAGCAGTTCCAGATTTCCTTTCACTACTGACTAGACTGGATCAGGCTAATGCTAATGTTAGCTAGTGCACACAAACCTGATGGATTTATTTGATAACAGAAAATTCATACATTTTACTCCAACGCCAAACTATATTTGCAGAGAACTCATTTAATTACTTTCAGGAGTGCAATTTACCTGATTCAAAGTTAAGACTGCAAAGCCTCAGGTGGTGCGTTGGAACACTGTCATCAGTGTTTTGTTTGTTAATTACAGATAACCACTTGTTTCTCTGTGTTGTTTCTTTTGGGATATGATATAAGGCTATTCCATTAGCAGGATCACATTTTTTATTCCATCCCACTGTACAACAATGCTCAGGTATTGTTGGTTTCTTGCCATTTCTGGAGGAGACTAATGTTACTGGTGGTTCAGTAGTTAGCATTAGCACCGTTAAAATGTTAGCTCTATGACGTGACGACAAGTGGGAATCCCTTATAGACATGTAGCAGGAAAAACAAGTGGTTCCAGGCAAAACAAACCCCGCCCCTCACAAACGGTTTACCTGATTTGCTCTATTATCATTGCCAAAACACATTTTTGGTGACCTTTGACCTACATTCACTAAAATTTAATGTGATCTATTATCAAAGGTGGAGGTAACTAAGTAGAAGTACTTCCTTTACTTTACTTAAGTACATTTTTACCTCCGCCAAGGAGGTTATGTTTTTTTTAGCATTGGTTTGTATGTGTAAAAGATAACTAAAACATTTATGGAAATAGTTTGATGAAATTTACAGGGTAAGTTGGTAATGGAGAGATCTGGAAATGATTAGATTTTGGTGGTGGTATTTATACATTTTTGTATAAATATCTGTACTTTATACTCTTTACATTCTCAGAATAGACTCATTACTTTTTCAAACTAGACAAATGTAAGAGTATGAAAAATAAGTTGTGAATCAGAAATGGTGAACTGTATAATTTTTTACTTTTTTCTCATAATTTAAACTTTTCGTCTCAGATTATTTTTGAAATCTCATAATTATGCTATACACACAAGATGAAGAATTTAAAGATGAACACTTTGCTGCTCATTGGCCCATCTTTGATCATTGTGAAAACACATTTTTGGTGACCTTTGACCTACATTCACTAATTTTATGGGATCTATTTTCACCACCTTGCACATTTCCTAAAAATTGGTGTAAATACACAAGCAAACAGACAAAAGAAAAAAAAACTGAACCAAAAACCCTTTGGGAGAGTGATGTAATTATTACACCACATTTGTTTTCTTCAGTTTCTTTTCATTTTAATGCCTGATACAATTAAAGGTTATTTTTTTTAAATATAACAAAAATGGTTCATAAGACTTGAATTTCAGTGCTAATATTTATCCATTTTTCATGTTTTTTTTAATATATAATAACCGAATTCACTTCTGTTCTTACACCAGTAGTTATGACATTGTACACACACACACACACACACACACACACACACACACACACACACACACACACACCACCTAGGTACAGGTTGTTCAGAACAGGTTGAAACTCTTTGATTACATTTGGGAACATAACGATTACTTTATCAAAAGAATACAGAGGAGAAAAGACATTTCCAAATAAAAAGAAAAGGAAAGGAAGAATAAGATAAGAAAGAGAGGAAAAAAAGGAACATTTTAAGTAAAATAAGATTGGACATACCATGTACATGATGTTACATAACAAGTAAATTGGCTGAATTCCATAGAGATTACTCCCTAAAAGAAGAGGTGAGTGGCATAATATTGACCACTTTTCTGGCCAAGGTCCACATTAGTTTGAATAATATAGTCCAAAAAAAGGCTGTTAAAACTTATAGAATGTCTTTAGATTATTACCTCCACCAAGGAGGTTATGTTTTTGCCAGAGTCTGTGTGTTAGCAAGATAATTCAAAAAGTTATGAATGGATCTTGATGAAAATTTCTTGACACAGATACAGGATCTCTTCCGGATCATCACCAAAATCTAGTCATTTGTTCCCTGTGACACCCTTCAACACATGTCATTGTGTATTATTATTATTATTATTATTATTATTATTATTATTATTATTATTATTATTATTATTATTATTATTATTATTATTATTATTATTATTATTATTATTATTATTATTATTATTATTATTGTATTGATTATTGTTGCATTATGCACATGTTCGAAATAAATCATTCAAATCAAATCAAAATCATGACATTTTTATCAAGATCCATCCATACATTTTTGACTTACCCTAACAGACATACAATGGTAAAAACATAACCTCCTTGGTGGAGTGTCATGATGGGTGAGGTGAAAGTGGAAGGACTCAGAATGCCAGGTACTGAAGGGAGAACAGATTTAACATAGACAGACAGACAAACAGAAAACTAAACCTTGGGAATGATCAGCCAGAGTCCATGGTGGTAATGCAGGGGCGTCACAGCCATTTAAAATATGGGGGACATTAACATCACCCACCTCCACAAACGGCCAGATGACTGTGGTTGTGGCACATGAGCAAAATATTCTGAATCTATCATTGGAAAATTAACGAACAATTACATTACATTTTTATATTAAAAAAGTCATATATGGCAGAAAAAAAATTTGTTTATCCTCAATTAAACATTTATTCAATTCATAGGTCAAAATTATGAGACAAAATTATGGGCTAAAACATAATCAAAGTTTGGATTAAAAAAAATTGATACACTGATTTTACAGACACTGTTCCTCTTTTTTCTTACAAAAATGTTTTGTCCATGTCAGGGGAGACGACTAAAAATATGTTCCTCAGGGGGAACATCAGTGAAAAAAGTTCTAGAACCACTGTCTTAGGGTAAATGTCACAGAACAAGACATAGTTTATTTAACTTAGTTTAACAACAGTAACATTTCTCATTACTTACTGGTTAATAACTGTTTGTTAACACCATGAAGAAGAGTTGTTTACATTACCATGAACTGAGGTGCGCTTCATTTACATATGCTGTTGTGCCGCCCGGGCGGGTAAACAGTTTAAACCATAGATATTGTAACAGCCCCGAAATGTTATTGATGTTTGTTTGGTGTGATTGTGACGACAGTAACTGTTTATCCTGAAATAAAAAGTAGGTGACACCAACTCTGTCTGTTTCCTGGATCCAGTAACGATACAATATATAAACTCAGGAAAAAGTGGAGGCTATGAAATCATCTGGTTGGAGAAGTTGGGGTGTCGCAACACCCCCATCCCCCACAGTGTCCCGGGCTACAGAGGTGACAAACTGAATTGTCCCGCACCAGCAACTGCAAGCCTCACTGCTTAAATAGTTGCAGATCAGTAGTGACTTGCAGCTGCATGGTGCGGACCAGGTGTGAGTGGAGTGTAACTGGGGGAAAGGTGACAGGAAAGGTGAGGATGTAGGGGAAAGGAGAGGTAAGCAGAGGTAATAATGAAAGACATGCCTTTATAGGGTGTTTCCATCTGTTCCTGAAAATTTCACGATGTGTTGGAGGTGTCACAAGGAACAAATGATTAGATTTTGGTAATGATCATTTTAAAATGTATTCTCCATTTACCGCAATGTAAAATTTCAAATGAGATAGTTGGACTAAAAATGAGAGAAAAAAAAAAAATTACAATTGGTAAGCTTTTGATTTCCAGTGTAATAACCTATAAAAAATTGACTATATATTTTCTTCTTCTGAAAAAATCTAATAAATAATACTAATTAAAATAGTAATAATGAAAATTACATTATGTTTATAAATAATGACATGGTCACATTTTTTGTCTTTCTTTTACTGGAAAAAAATGACATTAAATTCTGAAAATATTTACATTTACAAACTATTCTATCATAATAAAATGTGAATCCTGCTTTTCTGTTCTCACTCTGACCCATTTTTATGGTTTTTATTTGACTATTTGTTTAACTTTTAGTTAATAAAGTACTGCAGTCAATTTGTTGTTGTTTTTTTTTTCTTTCTATTTTTCTTTTTCTTTCAACCCTGTAATAAACCTGGGAGTGTGTTCTGTCTGTGTGTGGCCATTGTCATCAGTAAAAGTCCCAGATGAGGAATTCAGAGTCTTGTCCATTGTTTTACTGTGAGTGTTGATGTAATACAGGAAGCTCTGTCTGCCTTCAGCCTCTAAACAAACAATAAAGTCTGCACCAACACAAACACACAGGGAATTATTGCATCATTTCATGTCTCACAAATAAACGAAGAAACCGGAAACTATGAACTCTGGACTGAAAAAATATATATAAATATTACCAAGTAGGGGTGTGAATCTTTCACTCACACAATGATCCAATTCAAATCTTGATTCACAGACAATGATCTGATTCAGGGTGATTCATAAAAATTTGTGAACGATTCAGTTTGATTCGATTCGGTACGATTTGATCCAATTCAGTTAAGTTTGATTCAACACAAATTGACAATTTAACCGTAAGGACTTATTTTATTTTAAGTTACTGAGAAGAAAAAGAAAGAAAAATATAATTTCAAAACCATATCCTTTTTTTTTTTTTTTAATATTTAGTGTCACAGAGACAATAAAGCAGAAACTACTGAACATAAATTCACACAATATAATCTGAAGTCTTTATAATATACTGTACCTGTAGATAAGTGATATTAGTGACATGTAAAACTGATACTAATTTAACAGGTTTGTAAAATATTTAAAATACAAAACTTCCTTCCCCTCAAGAAAGACAAAATAAAAGATAAAAATGTCATAAATGTCCTGTAAATGTGAGAATACACTGAGCATAACACTGATGTTTTTTACTCTTTTTGAGGAAAATCAACTGTTCAACATAATCTTGTCATGTTCAAGACATGACAGCAGGACACTAATCCAGTACAGGTGGACTGACTGAGTCCACTTTACATTTAAACACATACCACATCAGAATTTCAAAATAAAAGTATTCGGCTGTGTGGATCAACCACGGATCCGCGATTTCGTCAATAAATATGCTTTTATTTTGTCACTTCCTGTCCACTACCAACATTTCCTTTAACTTTACCTCCATCAGATAAACATCCGGTTGGAAGTTCACTCGGATCTCGTACCGACCTATAACCGATTCGAATCGGTTTATCGTCACATATTTTTCTGTATTTTTTTCATCCAAATACACAATATTTGTAAAAGTATTCACTCACCTACCTTGACTCACATATAGTAAAATGCTTCCAGAATAAAATGTCAAATTGTACTTTTATTTATGTAATATTTTGTTATTTTTGTTCATTACCTATGCTAAGGAGGTTCTGTTTTTGTTGGCGTTGGTTGGTTTGTTTGTTTGTGTACAAGATAACTCAAAAACTTATGGACGGATTTTCATTACATTTACAGGGTACTTTGGTAATGGAGATATCTGGGAGTGGTTAGATTTTGGTGGTGATCCGGGGGGTGGGTGGGATGGGGTCTATCTTGGTGGAGGTCTTCACTCTCAAAGTGCTTTTTATTGATTATTTGGGTTAATT
This sequence comes from Siphamia tubifer, assembly GCA_020466265.1. Lineage (NCBI taxonomy): Eukaryota > Metazoa > Chordata > Actinopteri > Kurtiformes > Apogonidae > Siphamia > Siphamia tubifer. The sequence goes on along the minus strand of CM035787.1, from coordinate 13,984,454 downwards.
TTACTGAATATTTTGGTCCTTCTTGTAAAATGTTGGGTTATTTGGGCAATTTTTCTTAAATTTACTGAATATTTTGGTAATTTTTATTAACTTTATTGATTATTTTGGTCATTTCTGGTCATCTTTAACACTATCCAATATCACTGGTCTACAAATAAAATGCTTCCGGAATAAAACTAATGAAATCTTCCCACATGTGTGTTAGTGATAAAGAAAACTCAAGTCTTAAATGCTGGTTGGCTCAAGATTCTAAGATAAGTCTGGGGTCAAAATGTCAAATTCAATTTTTTTATTTTGCAGAATATTTTTGGTTAATTTTTGTTCATTTCATTGATTATTTGCGTCATTCTTGTACATTTTTGAAAAAATATTTTAGTAACTTCTGAATTTTACTGACTATTAAATTTTTCTTCATTTTATTGATTATTTTGGTCATTTTTTTCCTTCATTTGAGGCATCTCAGGGGTACCAGGATGCCTTGAACATACAGGAGTTGTGACCCAGCTGATCAGGGAGGCACAGCAGGGCAAAGGAGACCTGGTGGTGCTTTGGCTCGACCTCGCCAATGCATACGGCTCCATACCCCACAAGCTGGTCGAGACTTCTCTGGTCCGCCACCATATACCCAGGAAGATTAAAGACCTGATCCTGGGTTACTATGGCAATTTCAGGCTCAGGGTCTCTTCGGGAGGCACTACATCAGAGTGGCATCGGCTTGAGAAGGGGATAATCACTGGGTGCACCATCTCTGTTAGCCTCTTTGCCCTCGCCATGAACATGGTGGCAAAGGCGGCCGAGACAGAATGCAGAGGCCCCCTGTCCAAGTCTGGCATACGACAGCCCCCCATCAGAGCCTTCATGGACGACCTCACAGTCACTACAACATCAGTGGCAGGGGGGAGGTGGTTGCTACAGGGCCTGGAAAAGCTGATCTCTTGGGCAAGGATGAGCTTCAAACCTTCCAAATCCAGGGCTTTGGTAATTAAGAAGGGGAAGGTGACCGACAGGTTTCGCTTCCTGCTGGATGGCACAGTAATCCCCTCCATAACAGAGAGACCAGTCAAGAGCCTGGGTAAGGTCTTTGACTGTAGCCTCAGGGATTCTGCTGCTATCAAGACTACCATCTCAGAGCTTGACACCTGGCTGTCGGTGGTTGACAAGTCCGGCTTACCAGGGAGATTTAAGGCGTGGATTTACCAGCATGGCATCTTACCCCGGATACTCTGGCCCTTGCTGGTGTATGAGGTGACCTTGTCTACAGTCGAAGCCCTGGAGAGGAAGGTCAGTGGCTACCTCTGAAGGTGGCTGGGGTTGCCTCGCAGCCTCTGCAGTGCAGCACTGTATGGGAATACCACCAAGCTGCAGCTCCCATTCAGCAGCCTTGACGAGGAGTTCAGAGTCTCTCGGACGAGAGAGGCAATGATGTACCGGGACTCCAAGGACTCCAGAGTAGCAGCAGCAGGCATTAAGGTGCGGACAGGCCGGAAGTGGAAGGCCCAGGAAGGATTGGAGGTGGCTGAGTCTCGGCTTAGACACAGGGCCCTGGTGGGTACGGTGGCAATGGGGCGAGCTGGGTTGGGAGCCATTCCGCAGCCTTGCTACAGGAAGGCACGGGGCAAGGACAAACGACAGCTAGTCCTAAAGGAGGTTCGGGCAGGAATGGAGGAGGAGCGTACCGGCAGGATGGTAGGCATGCAGCAGCAGGGTGCATGGACGAGGTGGGAAGGGGCACTGGACAGGAAGGTGACCTGGGCTGAGATTTGGCAGGCAGAACCCCACCGCATTAGATTCCTAATCCAGGCGGTGTATGACGTCCTGCCGAGCCCAGCTAATCTCCACCGCTGGGGCGTGGCCGAATCTCCATCCTGTGCTCTGTGTTCTGGGAGAGGGTCGCTCGAGCACATCCTCAGCAGCTGCCCGAAAGCACTGGGGGAGGGTCGCTATCGCTGGCAGCACGACCAGGTGCTGAAGGCAGTTGCTGAAGCCCTCTTCAGAGCAGTAGCCCTCCAGAACACCAGGAAGGCAACCAAAGGCAGACGGAGAATTATCTTCGTCAGGGCGGGGGAGCAGCCGCAGCCACTTCCCAGGTCAGCTGCTGGCCTCCTCACCTCAGCATCAGACTGGGAACTGAGGGTTGACTTGGGCAGGCAACTAAAGTTCCCAGACTTCATCACCACAACAGCTTTGAGGCCGGACATTGTGCTGTCGTCAGTCTCTTTGAGGCAAGCTCTCCTGATAGAGCTAACAGTTCCCTGGGAGGACCGCATTGAGGAGGCGAATGAGCGGAAGCGGGCAAAGTACCAGGAGCTGGTGGAGCAATGCCAGAGGAGGGGCTGGAAAGCACGCTGCGAACCCATAGAGGTGGGGTGCCGAGGATTAGCAGGCCGCTCGCTGTGCAAAGTGCTCTCTCTGCTTGGCATCACAGGGGTTGCGAAGAGGAGAGCCATCAAGAACATCATGGAGGCAGCAGAAAGAGCCTCCAGGTGGCTCTGGATCAGGAGGAACAAAGAGTGGGTTAGCGCTTCTGGGACACAAGTCAGGGCCTGATCACCCCTGGCTGGGTCACCTGAGGGAGGGCGTATGATGTTGAAAGACCCGAAACGCCCAATGATCTCAGGAACATCACTGAAGATGTGTCCCAGAGCATCCCAGGATGTATCTTTCAAACAATCATTTTACAATTTTTTTTTGTACTTCTTGTTAATGTTATTGATCCCTTTTTGGTTATTTGGTCATCATGATCACTTTGAAATATATTCTCCATTTACCACAATGTAAAATTTCAAAGTGTCCCAAAATCCAGGATATCTTTGGGATCAACACCAAAATTTAATCATTTGTTCCTTGTCACACCCCCAACACGTCATGGAATTTTCAACAAAATCCTGCATTGGTGGAGGTTTGTGCTCTCAGAGTGCTTTTGTACTTTATTTATTTATTTATTTTTGCTTTAATTTCAGCAAGTTGTAGTCATATATTTTTAAAAGTTGTTTTTAGAGAGGCATTTTTTAATAGTGTGTGCATGATACAGAAGGAAAAAGGGGGTAAGAGTTCCCTGGAATAAAGTGATAAGAAGAGCAAAAACAATCTTTGCAACAGTGCATGGGTTGAGGGCAAGAGGCTGACATTTCCAACTGCTTTGCTATGCAACTATGATAAGAACCATATGTTTGAGGTGACGTGAACCCTGATCAAATATTCAAGTCAGAGGTGAGGTTCAATGAAAAATGTATAATGTCAACATCCAAATTTAGACCAACGGAATTGGAAAAACAAAACAAAACCCTGTGAAAATGGAAGATAATTACCTCACCTTAAAGCAGTGCTTCTAAAATCCAGTCCTTGTGTCCCTTTTCTTCTTTTTAAAAAAATAAATAATATAAAATATATATTCTTAAATTAATAAAAAAGAATTAAAAATAAAATAAAACAAAAAATACTCAAAAAATTAATTAATTAATTAATTACATAAAAAATAAATGCAAAAATCTAATAAAAATAATTTAAAAAATTAAACAAACAATTTACAAATAAAATAAATACATTTAATTAAATAAAAAAATAAAACATAAAAAGTAAAAGAATATTTTTTTAAATTCCAAATAAAATTAATTAAAAAAAAATTATTACATTCAAATAATAATAATAATAATAATAATAATAATAATAACAATAATAATAATAATAATAATAATAATAATAATAATAATAATAATAATAATAATAATAATAATAATAATAATAATAATAATAATAAATGTAACAAAAAAATAAAACAATTTCAAAAAAATTCAAAATAAAAAAACAACAACTAATTAATTAAATGAAGTAAATAAATGTAAAAATATCTCTCTCTTCCATCACACCTGGAAGCCAATCCATCATTATCAGGCTTCTAAAAAGCTGATCAATAATTGAACTAGGTGTGATAGGGAAACAGGTAAAACATGCAGGACGCTGAGCCACGGGAACTGAATTTAAGAACCACTGCCTTAAAGTGTTTTTTATTCTCACACCTGCACGATTGTCAGGTTATTTAATGGAACGTATGGGTCAAAGATAGCCCATGTGCCCTGTGCTTTTTCTCATTTGCATTTTCTTCTCTAAAAGTTGAGCCTTATCGTTCAGGGTTCAAACCAGAGCACAAAATCCTGCTTAATGAGGATCAACCGATAGGATCAAACACTCCAGAACAGCTGCGTAATGAACTCTAAGGTGAAACTGTTGCTTTCTTTTTTCAGTTTCCAGGTTTGTGATCGTGGACCTGCAACATCACAAGTTCATTCAGAGCAGGGGTCTCGAAATCATTTTCTCATTCAGCCCGATTTCATTTCCAGTGTTCTGTCAAAATGGGCATCCCAATCGAAATGAGCTACCAGCAGCTATAACTGACAATAATATCTACAAATTCACATTATTCCATCAAAATTTACTTTGCATTTGGAAACATTACTATTGATATCATATAATGCTCCCATTATAGGGAGACTTTTATTAATATTTAATTTTTCTAACAATGTATTCAGATTTAGTTACTCAAAGGGTAGGCTAATGTTTGCCTCCGTTGAACTAACGTGAAAAATAACACCAAGGCAACTCATGTGCATAATGTTCATATCGTCATCTGTCATCTGAACCCGTTTTATCCTCACTAGGGTCGCGGGAGTCACTGGGGGCATAGTCCAGCTACAATGGGTGAAGGTGGGGTACACCCTGTATGAGTCTCCAGTTCATCTCAGGGCTGAACATATATAGACAAACAATCACTCACATTCACACCTATGGACAATTTAGATTAACTAATTAACCTATCAGTGCATGTGTTTGGATGGTGGGAGGAAACTGGAGTACCTGGAGAAAACCCACGCAGGTGAGGTAAGATCTTTAGCCCGAGCCGACCCGAATTTCGTGCCGGGTCGGGCCTAAAATGTCAATCATTACATTCAGGTCGGGCTCAGGCTTCTCTCTCGCTGACTTTTTTTCTCCGTGTAATTAAGCGAGTGCATCAAGATCTCTCTCATTGTCTGGCCTCTTATTATGTGTTCCAGCGTTATTTCGTTGTCTAAATGCATTTATCATGATAATAAAAATATGTAGATTATTTTAATCTTAAAAAATCTTTTGATTTTTTTCTGCCAAAAATACTATGGGATAAATTGAAATTTCGGGTTTGGCTCAGGCCTGCAAATCAAGTTAATTGGTCGGGCTCTAATGCCTGCAGGCCTGGGTCGGGTCAGGCTGGATTTTTTAGCCCCGATCTTACCACACAGACACTGGGAGAACATGCAAACTCCACACAGAAAGGTCTGGTGTGGGATTTGAACCAGGGTCCTTCTTGTTGTGAGGCCAACCAGTGCCAACCACTGCACCACTGTGCCGCCCGCCATGGGCTTTACTATTAGGGATTAAAAAAAAGACTAAATTATAAATAAAAAATACAAATAAATAAACACATGTATAAATTACAAAAACATGCATAGTTGAAAATGTATTTATTTATTTTTGTTAAATTTGCTGAATGTAATGTAATGTATTAATTTATTTATTCATTCAAGTATTTTTTTATTTATACATTTAATTCTGCATTTGTTAATTAATTAATTAATTTATTTATTTATTCATTCAAGTATTTTTTTATTTATACATTTCATTCTGCATTTGTTAATTAATTAATTAATTTATTTATTTATTCCTTCAAGTATTTTTTTTATTTATACATTTCATTCTGCATTTGTTAATTAATTAATTAATTAATTTATTTATTTATTCATTCAAGTATTTTTTTATTTATACATTTAATGTTGCATTTATTTATTCATTACTCTGCCAAGACATTGGCAGCGTTATATTTTCTTTAGATATACTTCTTGGATATGTATATATTTTTTTTATCTTTCATACCATATGGCAACTTCACTGTCCTTTGTTTCTACACAACATTAAAAATGTAGTTTTTTTTCTCAAAGTAATAAAGTGTTATGTCCTCCAACGACACACTAAGGTTGAATGTATTAATTTTAGAACATTCCAATGAGTGAATTATAAAGAGTTGAAGGTGTAAATATTAAATATGAGTGATTTTTTTTCAGTTTGACCTTTTAACACCTGTTTTATTGCATGTACGTATTTACTTTTTAGCAAGTTGTGCTCTGATGTTTTATGGCAAGAGGAGGGACACTGTTGTCATGCCAACTAATGACAAACTAAGGTTGACATTTTGACTTTCAGAATATTCACTGAGTGCCCTATAAATTTGAATCACTATTTTTGGTGTAGCATCAAGGCCATATATCTGACTCTAGTTTAATTATAGCCATAGTTATTAGTTCATGTCATAATAAACAAACCTATAAATGTTCAGGGTGATTTAAATAACTTTTCACTTTTTATTTTCACTTGATCCACTGGCAGATTTATTTGGTTGAACTTTCTACAGCTTATTACTGCTTATTTTGAGAAAATATGGACAATTGTTTACCAAAATGATTAAGAATTTATTCATATAGACGATGGCTTTGGTCCAGAAAAAGTAGTCCAGTTGGAACGTTATTGATGTTCCTAAGCAACACTCAACTGGCACTGTATAGGCTACTTTGTTCCGCTGCTGCCGCTGATCTGCTAGCCCTATTTGTTGATGTTAAACTGCACGAATATTTACTTATTTTCAAAGTGGCCGAACTACCTGCGGAGTGATATGGTACTGTGAATCTGAATGACAAAACTTGTTGCCATTGGCAGCGGGCGTTAATGGCGCAGCGGGAGGTTATCGAAAAAAATCCACTGCTGGGAACGTCCATTCAAAGTGAATGGGAGCTGTCGCAACATTCTAGAAGGCTGTAGAATAAGAATATCCTGGCGGGACCACTTCTGTCAGTTATATCAGTATTTGAAAAGAACATGATTCCTCAATGTCTGATGACACATCAGGCCCATTTTATGATTACTGGGGAAAAAAATGCTACATACAGCACCTTTAAAGCCCAATTAACTAGAGCGGAATACACCTGTTTCCATGGAAACCTTAATTCGAAATGAACATGTCCATGTAAGCATGAAGTAAAGCTTTAATTCTGAATTATTTTATTCAGAATAAATCATTCAGAATAAAAAAAAACATCATGTAAGCATAGCAGTGTTAATATGTGCTATGACTCACAAATATCTTTATATCAGTCACAGTGTTGGCTTTTTTTTTTTTTTTTTTACATTTCTGAAATAGTTGATGATAAAAACCTCATATGTCATTTTTTAAATGTATTTTTAAAGGCTTTCTTTTCTCATTCTCCACCAGGAAACAAGTAAATTGTTGCATAAATACTCTGCCTGTCCTTTCGACTTTATGAAACTCAGCTGTGCAGTACATCATACTCTCAATGCAAATGCTTACAAATGAATATTTAACACGGTTATTTATAAAACATGGCAACGCACAGTGTTGTGGAACAGGTGAAGGAGAATCACTGTCAGTGTCCGCAGAGCACACAGCTGGCCTCTGGCAGGCTGACGCTGTGCGAACAAAAAGACCATCTAGTATCAAGGAGGGAAGTTTACCATGGCTTTGTAACTCAAAGGCCTGCAAGGGGCTGATGGGCAGGGAGGAAACATTTGTCTCTACGTCATGAAGTTATCAACATGTAACCTGTCATTTAAAAAAAAACAACTAGATTTGGAGTTACAGTAAACAACGGTCAGTTAAAGTCAGTACAACGCAATGATGTCATTTCAAAAAACTACACTGTGGTTGATCATAGAGGTTGAGATATTTCTGTCTTGGTAGAATGGAATAAGGATTAAACACAACGTTTTTGTTCATTACATTCATCTTTACTGTTGTCATATGGTCTAATGAAAAAATAATAAACTTAGACCGGGGAGTCGTCCTTGGTGGTCTGGATAGATTTTGCGAGATCTTCTTATCTTATCTTATAACTAATACTCACATCCTTATCTTATCTTATAACTAATACTCACATCCTTATCTTATCTTATAACTAATACTCACATCCTTATCTTATCTTATAACTAATACTCACATCCTTATCTTACCTTATAACTAATACTCACATCCTTATCTTACCTTATAACTAATACTCACATCCTTATCTTACTTATAACTAATACTCACATCCTTATCTTATCTTATAACTAATACTCACATCCTTATCTTATAACTAATACTCACATCCTTATCTTATCTTATAACTAATACTCACATCCTTATCTTACTTATAACTAATACTCACATCCTTATCTTACTTATAACTAATACTCACATCCTTATCTTATCTTATAACTAATACTCACATCCTTATCTTATCTTATAACTAATACTCACATCCTTATCTTATAACTAATACTCACATCCTTATCTTACTTATAACTAATACTCACAGTCTTTATTTGTCCTTCTCATATCCTGCCAGAGACAGTGTCAGCCATATTTGATTAATGCAAGATAGCAAAGAAGCAATTTTGAACTGGCTCCCCATGCTCACTAAATACACTCTAGGTTTATCTACAGAAAATGTGTTTTCAGACATTTTGGCAGCCATGTTGGATTTATGCAATTTAGTAGAGGTGTGTGAAAATTAGATTTTTTTTGAAAATGTTTCCCTGTACCCAGTGAAGACGTTTTTAACCTCAAACCACTTGAATAACTGGTTTAGATTTGATTATATGTCTGAAATAGGGCATTTTTGGATATTTTAGAGTTCATATCGGACTTATAAGTCATAAATGCAGATTAGGGAAGAAACTTTTGGAAATTCATATTTGACAAAAAACATTCCTCATGCCCAAAAAATACATTTAGGATTTAAAATTACTAAAATAATTTGCTTGCTATATGACCAAAAATATGCTTTTTCTGATCATTGGGTGGTCATATCACACTTTTGCTCAAGGTACATTGTAGTGCATTTTTACTATGTTGCTCCTTTGACTTGTCTGGTCTGGGATTTGAAGAAAAAAATTCTGTTGCAATTAGTGGTAGGTTAAACCCCAAATTGATGAGACTATGTAGTGGAACTGCAGCTTTAGAGAAAATAATTCATTATTTTCCACCTGTCTCTACTTCACTATGAGGGGCAAATAATGACTAAATTATAAATTAATTAATTAATTAAAACATGAACAATTGAGGAAATAAAAAATACTAAAATATACCCAAAAAAAACATAAACCATGAGCATTTATTTATTTATTTAGTTCTAATTTTAGCTTTCTTTTATCCCTACTTTACTGCCACCTCTGTATGGAGCTAAGATGGGGTCATATGTTTTGCACATTATAGATAGATAGATAGATAGATAGATAGATAGATAGATAGATAGATAGATAGATAGATAGATAGATAGATAGATAGATAGATAGATAGATAGATAGATAGACAGACAGACAGACAGACAGACAGACAGACAGACAGACAGACAGACAGACAGACAGACAGACAGACAGACAGATAGATAGATAGATAGATAGATAGATAGATAGATAGATAGATAGATAGATAGATAGATAGATAGATAGATAGATAGATAGATAGATAGATAGATAGATAGATAGATAGATAGATAGATAGATAGATAGATAGATAGATCACAATTTAATTAATAGTGATTAAAACACTCTGTCAACTGAACCTATCTTGTTCTCTCACACACACTAAAAATAAACGAATAAACACACACACAAAAATTGCAATTATTTTTGACAGATGTTATCATGTGAGAGGGAATGGTCATTTTTGAATCATAAAACTAAATAAAAAAAATCATAATATATATGATAATGTGATTTTTTTCTGTGTATTTTAATGACTGAGCATGTTTCTGTGTGTCTGCAGAGCATGATGTGTGGCCTAGAGAACCTCTGTAGCATCACAATGCTTCATTTAAACTGGGATGTTGTGACACATCTCAACCTTCATCAAAAAATGTGCAGCCACTGCGATTTTGATGCTGCACTGGATGAACAATAGTTGAACCCTGCAAGCAGCGACAATATGAGACAGTCATTTCTAATGTTTTGTGTTAGATTACTGATAAAATAAGTGTAAACCTTTTAAATACTTTGGATTATACATATCATATACATGCAAAATAGTAGCTCTTTTAGGTTTTTTTAGTTGATATTTGTAGGTGTTCAGGTGTCAAGGTTTTAAGTGTTAGGTGCTAATATTATTACAATAAATGGTGATTAATCACTAAAGAACGGTTAACCCCCTAACACCAACTGTTGCAAATATGCAACAGTAGGTGTTAGGTAGGTGTTAGTAGATGCAACATCTATCTATTCTATAAGCAGTAGTCAAATTAATTACCTCCACTTTATTCTACGGCCCTCTAGAACGTCCCGTTTGCTTTGAATGACGTTAGCGGGCGGATTTTTTTTGATAACTGCCCGCTGCGCCGTTAACGCCTGCTGCGCCGTTAACGCCTGCTGCGCCGTTAACGCCTGCTGCCCATGGCAACGGGTTTTGTCACTTCAGATTCACTATACCATATCACTCCGCAGGTAGTTCGGCCACTTTTAAAGTAAATATTCGCTTTGTTGTAACTGCTAGCTTATCCAATGTTAGCCTATCCTGATGTTATCCTGACCGTAGTCAGGAAATCAGGGGAAATCACCGTCCTCCTCTTGTACACAATCTCCAGGGACATAATAAGTATTTTACCCCGGGGTTAACTCCTCTATGCTGGTTTTTAGAAAACAAGGAGCGGTTTCAGTGAGCTTCATTTTCAGTATTTATTTCCAAGAACGGGACAACACCTGCTCCGGTCGCCAATCTGACTGTGTACATCTGTGCACTCCCCTGCCCCACCTAACCCGCATCTATTTCACAACACTAGTCTGTTAGAGTAGTGACAGTAATAAAGTGTAATAACCTGTACAATAAGTGGGATAATGCATGGCCCACGAGTTACTGTCGAAAAATATTTCCCTTCGGGGCGGAACAACATCCCTCCACCTTCGGCGTCGGGTTGGTGCTCGCCTGTCGGGGAATATTTTTCCGATAGTAACTCATGGGCCATGCTAATTAAATATTTACATTTTAGGGGGCTATCAAGTTATTTAAATTTCTAATCAGATTAATCACTTGGTTACTTTGGATTAATTTATGGCACTTTATGGCAGTCGACTGTTGTGTTCCTTTTTTTTTTACTCAAATTTCCCACAAAATATACGAAGAAACACAAAAAACTATGGAGAAAAAAAAATAAACTAAACATGTTAAAATCCACTAAAGTTCACCCCCCCCCCCCTCAAAAAAAAAAAAAGTGTTTAAAAAAATCTCCTAAAATACAGGGGGGAAAAAAGTAAACAAAAAAATGTGATAAAATCTAAAAAGGTTTTCTATGTACTTCTATGTTAATTCAGACATTAAGGGGTTAATTCTGTAGCAGCCCCAAACCTCTGGAACTCACCCCCCCAACTTTCCGTCACTGTTCCGACCTGAACACTTTTAAATCCCTTTTAAAAAGTCATTTACTTAAGATTGCTTTTAATGTTTGATTACTTTTATTCTGTCAATTTTAATTTGTGATTGCTCTGTTTTCTATTGTTTGTTTTTATTGCAGTTGGACTCTTATTGTTCTATTCTTACTGCATGTAAAGTACCTTTGAGTGCCATGAAAAGCGCTATACAAATAAAATGTAATATTATTAATATTATTAATGAGGGAGAAAAATGTATTTGGTTGCTGTAGCAAAAGCAGCTGCAGGTCTTTATGGGTTAATATTAGTCCTGGAGCCCTGGGCTGTTTGACTAGATGATCGTTCTGATTTAATGGCTGCGTAGTAAAGCCTACTATATACTGTACTCTTCATCTGCCATGCCATGCAGTACTGACAGTAAATCAATCCTGGAGGGTGATAAAATAATAATTTTGTCTTTCTTTGTGGTCATTTACAAGGCTAATCGAATTAGTCTTAATTGAATCAGACTCAACGTCATTCATTTACTAAAAGACCGAGGTGTCGCATTTCAACAACTGCAACACTTTGCAGAGGAAAAGGAAGCCGTTAAAGATCTTAGATATCAGACTAGGGTTTTCTACGGCAAATTAGCCAGAGATTAGACGTATGCTTTGTTTTGTTTTGTGGGATAGTGTGGTGTAGTACATCTGTATCAGCCCGCGGGCCCATGGGAACACCTGCTGGCCAACACGACCACTATTTGAGAGAGGAGCAGATTCAAAAAGGCTCTCCCTAAGGCCAGGGAAAATGGATATTGATCTGGAGCCATGACTAAATGGATTAAATTACAGAGTAGTGTTGGTAACACGAGGGAGGAGGCGGAGAGGATGTGGAAAAGAGATGGAGCGAGAGACAAAAAGGGTGGAAAAAGAAAAATGGGGGGTATTGAAAGAGTCTACAAAAATCTTTGCCTTGCAGAGAATTTCAGTGTCTGTGATTCTTTTAATCAATATCCCACCCAGCAGCCCTGCGCAATCAGCCTCTGCATGCCAAACTTCCAGCATCTGCCTGGTCTCCAGTCAGCTATGAGCCAATTGGCTTTAGAGGCTCAGCAGTCAGGGGATTATCATTTTCTTATTCAACCAAGGCTGTTGAGTTGTAAGAATGCCAAATGCAGCACGAGGAAAAAAAAAAAAAAGCACCATCATGAACGTAGAATCCTGATGATCATTAGCCCTGTTTACATGACTTTTTATTCCTGTTTAATTCCAAATAAAGGTTAATTACTCTTTAAGATGACCATGTAAACACCTAATTGTAGTTGAAAATTAAACTTAATTCCCAATAAAGTCACTGGTTTATTCTGATGCAAGGCTGGACTGGTCCAATTTTTTAAATTGTCATTCCATGGTTATTTCATTAATATTGCTGTGTTCTCCATTGTTATTGAATAAGTGTATTGGTTCTATTTAAAAAAAAAAAAAAAAAAAAAACCTCTGGATTGCTCTTTACAAGCAGTTTTTTCATGGTAGAAAAATGACAACACAGTTTACTGGTACTTCCTCATACATGTCCATGATGTGGTGATGAGGCGTCTCTGATTGGCTCAGAATACGTGAAAGAACACTCCCCCCTCCCTCTCACTCTCTGTTTGTGTTTACCTTTAGCTTGTTTCGAAAATGTGCAGGGAAAAAAACTAGACTTTTTTTCCACAGAGAGCACATGAACCAGTTTGATCCACCATTTTGACCCAGCGGTTTCCAACAGGAGCGCGGAAAAGTGGTTTTCAGCGACACCTTTAACGTAGGATTACTGGTTACTGTTGTCAGTTGTATTATTTCATTGGTGCTGTCCTGTGAAATTGTTCCAAGATGTCTTCTTAAGACTCAGGAAAGTGAAGGTTTTAGCTTTTTTTTTTTTTACATTAAACAATTATCTTGTTTGGAAACCTTTTTTTTGAGTAATTTATTTCATTTCAAATGCATTTTTTTCCTAGAAATAACAAATAAATTCGTTCTCGATTCCATGTCATTTACAATAGACACTTGTCGCCTACAGAGGACAAAAATGCGTTGCTGGGTCTCAGGAGGATATAAGTGTCTTAAAAAATAATTAGATTTTTTTTTTTTTTTTTTTACCTAAAGTACTCTTATTTGTACGAAATTCATTATATCACTTTGCAAAAATCAGAGGGTTAGTAAAGAACTCAAGCAAACTTTATTTGTACAATTCATACACAGGGAAATTCAATGTTTTTACAAAAATAGTCAAAGACAACACAATTAGAACACACAGTTAGAACACAATCAACCTCTTGTTTTCTGTGACAGCATGTGTTGATAACTCGGGGTGACCCATCAGATTCCAAAAGGAGTCTGTTTGTCTATGTTCAAGATAACTCGAAAACTTATGGACGGATTTTGATGAAATTTTCAGGATATGTTGGAAATGTGAACAGGAAGAAGTGATTTCATTTTGGGGGTGATCGGGGTGGGGGGGTGGGGGGTCTACCTTGGCGGAGGTCTGTGCTCTCAGAGTCCTTTATTAAGCGATGTGATGATTCCGAGATAAAAGTATTTTTACTTTGAGCAATGTGAGTGAGCGAGTAACCAATCCAAATGCAGAGCTCAGATTATTGACAGTTTATTTCTGTCTTTTGTAATGACAGTTAGACCCACAGGAATGTGAACGAACGCAAACATTGCTCGGTTTGGCTACATGACTTGGAGAGGTAGCACGAATGAAAATAATAATCAATGTTAATGTACATCTGAGTGATGACCCACGTAGACAGCACTTCACTCCCCTCTCTCATAGAGACAGATGTGACAGATGTCCATCTCTCTTACACAGATATCTGATCCATAAACCAGTTAGGTTGCAGTTAATCAGTTACTATCTTAAGGTATCAGTCATGGCCGTAGAGCTCCCCACCTCCTCCACCTATTGACCTTCTCCACCTGCTGAGGCTGCTGCAGATGTGGATGCTCTGTGTCCAGAAGATTTAAAACATCTCATATATTTTCAGACATTTTCAAACATCCACCTGAAGGGTAATTCTCTTCTGTCAGAGGCTCTTTCAGTGCCAACCTTTCTCTTCTTGCCATCCATAGTCAGAGAAGCTACAGGAACTTAGTTACTGTTCTGTCTTAGCAGTAGCACTAGCACCACATAGCCCAACTGAATGCCAAGAGGGAGAGGTAATTGGCCTGCCCTCACCTCAGTGGTCCAGTACACATCAATCATGACCAATGGGCTGAGCTACTAGTCTATGTACCAATAGGAGGCTTTATATACCGCTGTCCACCTATAGTGATATGTTACATTATTAAAACTCATTCACTCCCAGGTGAATGAGTTTTAATATTATTTAGTATTATATATATTATACTAAATACTATATTATGATATTAAAGTATAATATTAGGGCGGCACGGTGGTGCAGTGGTTAGCACTCGTGCCTCACATACAGAAGGTTCCTGGTTCTATTCCCACACCAGACCTTTCTGTGTGGAGTTTGCATGTTCTCCTCGTGTCTGTGTGGGTTTTCTCCAGTTTCCTCCCACCATCCAAACACATGCACTGATAGGTTCATTAGTTAATCTAAATTGTCCATAGGTGTGAGAGTGATTGTTTGTCTATATATGTTCAACCCTGAGATGAACTGGAGATTCATACAGGGTGTACCCCGCCTTCACCCACTGTAGCTGGATTAGACCCCCAGTGACCCCTGTGACCCTAGTGAGGATAAAGTGGGTTTGCATGATGAGACGAGTGTAGAATATTATACTATAATAAAAGACTAACACTACATAAGTATGGCACCTATCAAAATAAAGTGTACACGGTTCATTTGGATTTGAATTGACACCAAAACACATTAATGGCAGTGAAAGAGTTAATATTATATCCCAGGTCATTAAAAAAAAAAAAAAAAAACATAGGCCAGCATAGGCTTACTATGAATCCAACGGTGTTCTGATGTTACTTCTGAATTCGATAATTCCTCTGCCATGTGAATAGTTAATTCTGCTTCAACATTATTCCTGTTGTTCTGCACATAGTCCTGGTCCTGATGCAATGACACACATATTTAGGTTCATATGTTGAGTCTTATGGTTGATTTACTGCTGCTTCATAATTATCACAAAAATAAATACAAACATCACATGTAATGATGTTTACATTGCTGTTTGATGCATCAGTCCTTCCATGTTGATAGTTGAAACAAACCAAAAACAGGAAGTGGATATGATCATTTTCTTCCAGTAGACATCCAGACTGTAAGTGGTCATTCTGTCCAATCAAAACCCTCTGTACCTCCAGCTCTTAAAGACCAATTAACTAGAGCGGAATACACCTGTTTCCATGGAAACCTTCATACGGAATTAACACGTCCATATAAACACGAAGGAAATAGCTTCAATTCTGAATTATTTAATTCCGAATAAATCATTTGGAATAAAAAAAAAAAACATCATGTAAACGTAGCTAAAAAAAAATGTACTTTCACGTAACAGTAGAGTATGAGTGGGTTTCCTTCCTCCTTCCTCCTTCACGGTGCTACTCCTACTGCTGATGGGTCTGGGGGCTGCAGAGAATAACTTACAGACCACCTCCCCTGTGAGTCTAAAGTGTTAATATTCAGGATATTAATGCATTCACATCTATGACAGAACTATTAAAAAGGTGATCCTTAATTAGCACACAGTTAGAGCAGCATCAAGGACTGGCTTCAGATCAGTTCTGCTACAGTTGTTGATATGGAGCAAAGTTAAGCAATGAAAAACAAATATTGCAATTAAATATTTCACTAATGACCTATAATCTACACATGCGTGATTGAGCTGAACCCCCCCCCCAAATCTTCCCAAGTGTGTCTTTCTCATTTCTAGTCCAAATATCTCATCACACTTAAAATCTTCACTGAAAAAGAGGAAGTTTTCACTGATTTATAGACAATAGATCTGGAAAATCTTAGTTTAAGAAATCTTAGCTAAATCATTTTCATGTTTTCCATTGGCAGATGTTTTTTATTTTTTTTATTTTATGCTTGAATTAAGCAGAAGATTGTGTGTAAAAAAAAGTGCACGCAAATACCTGAGAGTTAAAGGTTAATACACGACTATCACAAGAAAAACAATGTAAAACATAGAAAAGCAGAATACACTGCTGAAAAATGTATTAATTTATTAAAAAAAACTGTTTAAATCTACTCTTTTATTAACGTTTATTAACTTATGATAATTATCTTATATCATCTCATCTTCTTTCATCTTATCTTATCATATATCTTTTATCTTATCTCATATTTTATATATTATCTTATCTTTAATCTTATTTTATCTCTTACCATATATTATCATATATCATATCTTATACATTATCTTATATCTTATCTTCTATATTATCTTATATCATATCTTATCTTTTATCTTATACATTATGTTATATCTTATCTGTTATCTTTTATCGTATCTTATACCATGTTATCTTCCCACTTCTTTTTAACTTATTTTCCTCTTTTTATGTTCAGTACTTGAGCTTCCTCAGTGGATCTTTTAAATATGCTATACAAATTAAGTTGATTGATTGATAATAAAGTAATATCTTATCTTATTTAATCTCTTATCTTATTTAAATTGGGAAAATCTTCTCGAGTAAAGAAGTTGAATCCACTTTATAATACCTACACACAATTGACTATGTATTAACCATTTATTACCCATTTATAAATGTCTTGTAAATGTTCATACTAGTGTCTTCCAAAGATAAATGTAAAATTAGATTATTTTTAACCAACAGGTGCAGTGTTTGTATATCTCCTTTACAGGTAAACAAAGAAACAGTTGTAAACACTGCACCTGTTGGTTAAAAATAATCTAATTTTACATTTACACTAGTATTAACCTTTACAAGACATTAAAAAATAGGTAACAAATGGTTAATACATAATGAACAACCCATTTGTAAATGGGTAATAAATGGTTCATTGTGTGTAGGTATTATAAAGTGTTACCCATATTTCTTTTATCAGCCTGTTTCCACTTGAGTAAAGACTGTGTGTGTACTTCTGCCACCTCTGTTCTTATCTCTACTTACTTTACAAATATTCAATAAAACTTCCCGTCGGCTGTTCATGAACGGTTTCCCTCCTGTAAGCTTTATTATAATACATATTTTTTTCATGATCCCAAACTCCTGAGTTCTAATCATAAACACTTTTTCCCACTCCACTCCACTTCACTTCCCTTCAGGGCAATGCTCCACTTCATGGCTAGATTGAATATTCATAGACTCCTCAGATTTCAGATGGCACACGGTCATCCGCCTATGCTCGACGTATGCATAAAATGTGCATTAACATGGTTTTATTCCTGTCTCGCTGATGTGGAGAGTGGATGTTTATAGGACATTTAATGGAATGTGTCCTTTAGAGTGGTCATTAGATTGCATGTAATCTAGTCCAGTCTCTTTGAAGATCACAATTTACAACATGCATGACTGACAGCTAGCAAAACTTATCTGATGCGGACACTTTAGGATTGTCTCTGCAGTGCTTTCCCTCCGGTCTGTAAGTATATAAATTGGCAAACACAGCATGAAGCATATGGCTATTGCCCCCCCCACCCCCCCACCCCCACCCAACAAATTTGTTTCTTTTTTATATGTGGCCTAGAAATTTCCTAAACCATAAAACCACTCAAAATATCCTCTGGGACTGTGAGATACAAAGAAATTTGACAGTCCATGGAAGCACAAAATCAGTCCTCACACATCATTCCAGTGTCTTGAGTGTCTAATTACAAAAAGCTATGTGACTCTCTAGCTCCATCTGTTGAGATGTTTTCATAATTAGAAGCAGTTTGTGATCACGGGTAACACAAGTGACATGCATCTGAAGGAGAGCGACAGTGTATTCCTGCAAATGTCAGCTGGGATAATGATTCACTAGCAGCAACAGATCCTTATGTAACAGCTGTAATTCTCTAAACATGCTTCACTGAATAAACTAATGAAGGCTGGGTTGATTTTTTCTTTCTTTTTTTTCCTTTTCCTGTGTTTTTTTTTTTTTTGCCTAATGAAACAAAAACACACATCCCTTTTGCATGTACTGTAGCTCTGGTCTTAACAATGAAGAAGGTGAAGCCTCTTTCATCGTGCAGAGGCAGGTCAGGTCAGTCGTCTGTAACACGCCTGACACGTTTAACAAACACATTCACACCTTCAGGCGCAGAGAACATGTAAATGCCACTTAGAGGCACCTCAGGTGGCCGAGTTAAGAGACGGCTTTTACCTTCCACGTACGCCTCCAGTCCTACAAACATGTAATCTATTAATCAACTGAACCTCATGTTTAAGCTCGGATAAAAACATAGTCATTTGCAGTTGTGCACACACGCTGCATTAAAGGAGACATATCGTTGGTGTTATATATCGTATCGACACGTTGGTGGAACAATCTACCCAGTGCTATAAGGACAGGAGCGTACCTAACAGTGATGCGTGGGCTGACCCGAAGTGAGTGGGTGGGTTATTAAATTTTTTTTTAATGATATTCAGGTCGGTCGGGTCATTTGTTGTTTGAGATAAACATTAAAATAACCTGGTAAATATATAAATAAATTCATTAACTGAATGTCTGTGAAGGTGACATGCAACGTGGTCAGTATCCTACAGTATGGAGGGAGCAAGAGAGAAAGTCAAGTTAGGAGAGTGGAAGCACCGGTAAAAACAACAAAAAAGTTAAGGTTTGGGATACATTCACTGAGATTTTTAAAGATGATGAGCAGCTCACAGTGTTTTCTTTTCCGTGGAAACTGGGTTCAAATGTCTATTTGGGTGTTACATGTTGCCGATCCCAATGACATCGGATTTTAACACGGAAATAAATGCAGGTATGTGAGTAAGGTCATGTGACATTGATTACATTTTTAAAATGCGGGTCGGGTCCGTTCTTTTCAAACATTCATTATGGTCCGAGATGCGGGCGGTTTAGTTAAAAAAGTGGTCGGTTGCGGGTCATTTATATATTGACCCGCTCATCACTGGTACCTGCGTATCGACAAGCTCTTACAGACCCACCTCGTCAGAGAGCACTTCCTGTCCGAGCACTTTCAGTTTATTACCTCCGCCAAGGAGGTTGTTTTTGCCAGCGTTTATCTGTCTGTTTGTGCAAAACATAAGTTAGATGGCTTTCAGTTAAACTTTCAGTATAGCTTGGGAATAGCACAAGGACCAATTGATTATATTTGGTGAAGATCCAGAAGAGATCCTGGATTCTGGATCACTTTGAAATTTATTTTCTATTTACTGCAATGTAACATTTTAAAGTGATCCAGAATCCAGGAAGTGTTGCCAGTTAATGCCTTAACACCTGGATTAAAAATACAACTAAATGCTAAGTTAAGTGGAGACAATTTATTTGATTTTTTTTTTTTAGCATACAATATACAGATATTTGGATATGTTGCATATTTGTGACAGTAGGCATTAAGCTGTTAATCCCTATTAGGAAAGAAGATTTTATAAATATTATAAAAGGGAGCAAAGACGTAACCAGACTTGCGTCATCTGGCTGTGTTTGGCTGTGCTCACGCAACCATCTGATTATCATGAGGATCAAATCTGCTCCAAAACAAAGGAGCCAATCAGTATCGCAGGGTGGGACTACCTGGCGGTGTTGTGTCTGGTGTGACGTAAAGCAGAAGCGACGGCAGTGTAGTCTTTTCAGATACACAACAATGGCAGTGTGCGTTAGGTATCCCAGGGTCCATATAGACTGGACTATTTCCAGTGTTTTATCGACTCTACCACATGTTCATTTCTTAAAAGATGAACACAGGACGACTTCGGAAGTGTTTATTAATGGAAATGATGTTTTCACTCTTCTTCTGACCGGGTTTGGCAAGAGTTTGTTCTATCAGATGGTTCCATTGGTGGATACAGAAATAGTACCAGTGCAGAAGCCCATGGTTATTGTGGTACCCCCCTGGTTGTGTTGGTAGAGGACCAAGTCATAGAGGCTGGTAAACTAGGGCTGACAGTAATGGAACTGGGAGGAAGAAATGACAACCACATCTGCAACAGATGTTGTCACTAGTGTTCTGTAGACCTGAATTATGCCTGAAGGATAAATGTAGAACCATGTTTTCCTACATTTACTAGAAAAACTTAGTGGGCATCGTAGTAGACAAGGTTATAAATAAACATATAAATGGTAAGTTTAAACCCCTTCTGTTGATGTGTATATACCTGATGATTTTCGGTGATTTAGCGGCTTGACTTCAACGTGAGTGACTGAAGCGGCGTGTCAGTCAAAATGATGGACAGATTTTTCATCTAATCACATGCAGGGATTTTAGATAAAGCCCTTCCTTTGAAAACGGATTGGTTGCGGAAGGGTCCCAGATGGTATTGTGAAATACCATGTGATGACAGTCACTTTAGCAAAGACACCAGTTTCAAAATGGGGAAGTGAATTCAAGTACCGTATTTTGTGGACTATAAGCTGCTACTTTTTTCATGTTTTGAATTATGAGGCTTATTATACAAAGGTGCAGCTATTCTGTGGATTTTTCTTTCACCACTAGGGGCGCACTAACTGGAATTAGAATCAAAACTACTAAGAACAATCAATGCAAAGAAAAATATGCTACTTTTTCTTTAGCACATAGAACACAGACGACAAATTATCAACTGTTAATTATGTTTCAAATCCTCACCCCTTCATCATAGACAGATATGACGAAGCCCCTCTGAGGTTGTTCAACTATGACACAGAAGAAGACGACTTCATGTGATTCAGTGAAGATAATTAAAGTGATTTGTGATTTAAAGCACGGGAAAACTGAAGATAAATACTGTAAATACTGGTTATTTTTCTCTAGGTTCTGTTCTGTTTTAATCAGAAAAGTTGCTGCTGTGTTAAAAGACACTGTTAGGAAAAAAATCTGTTGAAGTACAAACATGTAACTACATTTACAGTTCAAAATTTTACTGTACATGCAATAAACACACAGTTTTCAACATAGATATCTGCAGCTTATAACCCACTGCAGCTTGTATATTCCCTTTTTTTAAAAATACAGTGGATGCGGCTTATATACTGGTGATTTATAGTCCAGAAAATACGGTAACTATGCTTGTTTTATCACGTATGAAAAGTATCATGCACACATATTTGTAGGGACCCCTGTATAAAGTAATAAATGATAATAGTTGGTAGTCAGTAAAATCTCAGTTCAAGTATGAGCAAGACAGCATCTTAAAATCATTGTTTTATTTCACAAAACAATGTAATGAAATACAATGAAAATACAACCGAAAAAATTTAAAAAATAAAAAAACATACTAAAGCCAACCTGCTCTTTAAGATGCGTATTGAACAGTGTCAGACAGAGGTACTGATGTGCAAGAATTTTACCAGAAAAAAAGGGTCTTTAAAAACAAGGATCTGGAATTAACTTGATGTTTGTAGTAATAAATACCAGGCAGAAAATTATACAAAAAAGTCAATTACACAGGAGATGATGCTGGAGGTTGAATTGTACGTCGAAAGTCTTCCAAAAAAAAAAAAACAACCCACATATACTGATAAATCCAACTGTTAACCCAAGTGTCCTCGCTAGAACTGTGTCTGTTCATGGCAACAAAAGAGCAGAAAAAAATCCACCGTCTTATCTGTCTGGTCGCATCATGCCAGGCCTCACTGGCATCATCATCGGACGAGGGTGACGCATCATGTGTGGTGGTCCTGGCATCATCTGCATGGGTCCTCCCATCGGTGGCCTCATGCCTCCTAAATGAGATGAGGTTTTACACAGCTTAATTTATGACAAAGAGCAAAAGCTTAAAATGATGTGCGTAGGCGTATCTCAAATGCCCGTAAATGAGCCGTGATGGCAGGGATGCACGCCTCCAACTTCACTTCTGTTGTCCCACTTCCCTGCAAATACTCGTGTACATTTTTATTTTACAGCTTTATTTTGCACTGGATTTTATTGATTTTTCACATGCTATTTTGAAAAAAACTTTAAGCCACTGGTGTCAAACATAAGGTCCAGTGGTCAAACCTGGGTCCAATCTGTCCCATAGGATGAATAACAATGAACGGTGTAAAAATGAATTCTACACACAGAAGAATTAGATCTCAACTGGGTCAGACTAGTAAAATATAATCATAATTACCTATAAATAAGGACAACTGATGATTTGATCATTGTTGTTTTAGTGTAAAAACGGTAAAAATATATGAAAAATCTTTATAATAATAAGCAATCCATTTACAAAATATGTGAATAACCTGAACAAATAACCTGAAATGTCCTAAGAGAAGAGTAATTATAGAAATATTCTGCTTGTTACTGTTTTGTGTATTTGTAATGGCAGTGTACAGTGTAATTAAGGTAAATGGGGACAAAATCTGATTAAAACATGTCAAGGTGTTGATGTTATTCACATTTAGATGTAAACATTATAGTGTAATTATTTCCACCAAGGAGGTTATGTTTTCGTTGGAGTTTGTCTGTCTGTCAGAAACATAACTCAAAAAAAGTTATGGATGGATTCTGATCAAATGTTCAGGATGTGCTGGGAGTTTTACACTGAACAAATGATTAAATGTGAGTGGTGATCCGGAACAGATCCTGGATCACTTTGAAACGTATTCTCCATTTACTGCAATGTCAAATTTCAAAAAGATCCAGAATCCAGGATCTCATCCAGATCAACACCCAAATGTAATCATTTGTTCCCTCCCAACACATCCTGAATGCTATCAAAATACATCCAGAACTTTTTGCGTAATGTTGCTGACAGACAGACAGACGTACTCCAGTAAAAACATAACCTCCTTGGCGGACCTCTCTTCATATAAAGGGGGGAGGTCTGCCTTGGCCGAGTTTGCGCTCTCAGAGTGCTTTTCTAGTTGTACTCTTTTCACTGTTGTAGCGCTGTCTTCTACTTCCTTGTTTGTTGAATTTAGTGCTTAAAGAATATGTCACTGTCATAGACGTTAGCGTCACATTGGCCCCTCCCATAGTTCCTAATCCTCTGTCGAAATGCAAACCCAAAGGTTCCCTAGGAAATATATAGTTCTATTTAGTTCCTACAACTGCTCTGTGGGAAAGCGTGTAATTATTGAAATGCGTTCTGCAATTTCCAGCTTCAATTGAATATATACAAGAAAAGAAATAAGAAAATAATAAGGTCTGATTCTATTTTAGTACAAGCTGTGGTGTAAATAAAAGGTGTTAATGTTCGCCATTTTATACACAATGCAAAAATACAAGCATTGAGTCATAAAGCAGCATAAACACAAAGGACCAGCTGGTAGTGGAAGAAATCACAGAACCAATTAAACCTTTAATACAACACAGCAGGAGCTCTATTTACACAGAGCTGGGAAACAACTGTTTCTTACCGGGTCCACCGGGCATCATCCCATGTGGTGGAGGTCCCATCATGGGCATCATAGGAGGTCCTCCCATAGGTGGTGTTGGCAGCATGCCTGGACGTGGAGGACCACCTGGTTCACAAACAACACAACAAACAACAATTACATGTGATTCACATACAACGTGACTTCATCTCTTTACATAAACAACACATGACGTCCATCAAAAACAATAGTTATGCAATCCAGTCCTCACTCCTGTGTGTGTCATGTGACTAAAACAGACAGAAAAGAAAACATGGAATGAACTAGAAAAGCACTCAGAGCGCAAACCTCCGCCAAGGCAGACCCCGCCCTCTGAATGAACAGAGGTCGACCAAGGAGGTTATGTTTGTGCCACAGTTTATTTGTCTGTTCGTTAGCAAGATAACGCAAAAAGTTATGGACGGATTGTGATGAGAATTCCAGGATGTGTTGGGGGTGTCACAAGGAACAAATGATTAGATTTTGGTGACGATCCGGAAGAGATCGTGGATTCTGGATCCAGTGATCCAGAATCCAGGATCTCTTCTGGATCATCACCAAAAATCTAGTCATTTGTTTGAAATTTTCATCAAGATTGATTTATCTTGCTAACTAACAGACTGGCAAAAGTATAACTTCCTTAGCGGAGGCAATAAAAGCATTGTTTTTGTCAGTACAATGACAAATATTGATGGAAGAACTTAAATGATTTCGGTTTTTATCAAGAAAACAAAAAATGGATAGATATCAACTCTGAAATTAAACTACTCAGCCATTTATGTCGTTATTATATTTGGCCAAACAAATGTTCTTTTAGCAGTAAGAGTTATTAAAAAAATTAACAAGAGGTGGTCTAAATAATTTTTTTCCATGACTGTAGTTACTTATAACCTGCTGTAGGGCTGCAGAATATGTAAAAAATAAATATATATATATATATATATGTATATATTTATTTATCAAAATAACGGAGTGTGCAATATTCATAACACAAAACGTGAAACAATTTATTTTCTCTTTTTCTTTAATAGATTTCTTTTTTCAACAACATGGGGTACCAGGGTGGGTTTTTTTCTATCACTAACAGTTTTCTTTCTGACAAGAAAATCTGAAGTACTGCTGCTTGAATCTAAGTTCACATGTTAATAATGTTTAAAAGATGTGAATATTTTCAGAGCACATCTTCCAGCAAGTCCTGAGCACTTATATTTAAAGATTTATATATATATATATATATATATATATATTTATGTGCAGTATTTACTAGACCAGGCAAATAATAGAATAATGTTCAGTTAAAGCTCGTACTCTGGCACTTTTGTCATTATGAAATATCTACATCCACATTATTTATCTTTATTTTGAATTATTTATTTTATTTTTGGGTCTGAAGTTCTAGAGTTGCAGCATCACCAGGTTCTTGGTCAGTATTTTGCCTTAAATTATAAATAATTGAATCAACATACAAACACTTGGCTCATTTTAACATCGTTAACCCTTTAACCCCTGATGCGTCAGTGCCGACACATTCTGAATGGATGGTTTAGTTTAAAAATTCAAGTTAATTCTAGTTCTAAGTCTAGCTCTAGTTAATTCTGTAACACTAGTCATTTATAAGATAAGACTTTATTAATCCAATAGGTAATTGTTTTGCTAGATCGCTTGAAACATTACAGTAAATATAGACAAAATGAGGTAAACAATAGAGCATCAGAAGAAATAGTGTCTAGAAAATATGTGTTAAAGTGTGTACATATTGCACCTGGCATTGAGCTTAAAGTGGACTATGGTATTGGGGTTGGTATGGCACATGATGATGTAAAAGAAAATAATAATAATAATAATTTTACATGATGTTGAACCTAATTTTGCACATGGTTTAGAATAATAAATATACTATTGCACATGATAATGAAAATTAAAATTGTACAACATGGTAAAGCTTATTATTCCTTTTTTTTTTAACTTCATTTTGTTTATTTTTTGCGTTATTTGTTATTTTGTGAATACTTATTAGTTTCTGTTGATGTTGTTGCTAATTTTTGTTTATTTTTTCTGCTTTGTTTATTTTTATTTTATTATTTTTCTTTAATTGTGTTCCGTTAGTGTCTTACTTTGTTGACGTTACATATGAATGTGTTCGTATAATATTAATTTTTGTTCATTTTACTGATCACTTTGGCAGTTTTTGTTAATTTTGTTGCTTATTTTATCTTTTTTTTTTTTTTTTTTACTGTGGAATTGCTTAAGTCTGAGCAGTTAAAGGGTTAAGGAACAATTTTCTTAGTAGATTAAATTGCTATTTCTTTATGCGAGTAACAAATACAGCAAAATCAGTATTATGGCATTCTTGTATGCCTGTATCGCATGTTCTGCCAACATGGTGCAGCCTTCTTTACTGTTCCTTTTATCCAAATGCAGGAGTGTTATCGTTTCAAACTGTGTATCTTGACACATTCATCTTTCGGATTTTTTTTTTTTCCCTCCCCAGTTCATCTGTAAATTTAGTCACTAGTGATCTGGGCCTCTTTCTTGTTCTGTGTTCTCCCTTTGAAAATTACACTTCAAAGTGTCGAGTGCGAAACCACTTTCATAACTTATAAATGCTACCGATTTACATTCAACAGACAGTTTGAACGCAATAAATGTTTGCTTTCATTTCAACCGAGTCACTGCAACATCGACTGGAACTGGGCAACAAAGCTGTTAAAAGTAAAACATGTAAACAAAGACGCATTTTCTTTTGTTTTGTTTTTTTTTTTTATCATGAGATGGGTATTTCCTGTCGAGAAATCCATAACACATTTGAGTTGAAGGTTAAAAACTATGCAATTAAACATGTTCATGAGGAAACGTCGAAATGGAGCGAGGGCTGGTGGTGTTTTCTATATACGTATAAGTCTAAAGCACCAGTGTTGGAGTTAATTACCTCATTATTGCATGGCTTAAAGACTGTGGACTCACCTGGGGGAGGGCCACCGGGGAAAGGTGTAGGAGGAATCTTTCCTTGTTGAAAAGCAGCCGCTACAGAAAACACATACACACACACAACATTAACACAGAAGCAGCATGTAGTGTAACCTTCCCATCACTGTCTTTTAGCTACAAAGAAAACAAAAAAATGCTGCTTAAAGATCATTTGGTTTCACAAAAGAGTTAAAAAAAAAAATACAAATAAAATAATAAACAGTTTCTTCACGGTGGACAATACTAAGCTCGACTATGGCTTTGCATCCCTTATGTGGATTAATGTTTGTAATCTCAGAGGGGGCCAAAATAATCCGGTGAATGCTATACACTATTAAGTCGAGAGCTCAGATATCCCACACGCATGAATGAACATGCCTTGTGTGGGCTACATAACAGACTCTAATATGTAGTTTATTAACATCTCGCATGGTGTTAATTATGGAAAAGCTGGCTGTGCCCACATTAGTGCGAGTTCAGCCGACTGCACAGAGTGACGGCGCAGAACGACCACTAGGGGTCACTTTCACATTTCAGTTCCACTCTTGCTCTGCCACACATTCAGGACACGTATCAACACTGGAACAAACCATAAAACTCTTGGTTCACATTATACAACACTTTCTGAGTCATGGACAGAGTGTGTTTTTAGCTCAGTGTAAACAGAGTGTATACATAGTCATATTAACTGATGGACAAGAGTGACGTTTGGCTTCATTTGTTGCACGTATCACATTGGTCTGTGATTGGTCCCTATAAGACTGAATTAACCCAGGGGTGTCCCAGTCCTCAAGGGCCGGTGTGCTACATCTTTTAGATATTTCCCTGTTCCATATGATTCAGTTTAACCCTTTAACTCCTGAAACTTGAGCAGTTCCACAGTAAAAACTCATTAAAATAAGCAACAAAATGAACAAAAATGCCTAAAGTCATCAATAAAATGAACAAAAATTAATAATACGCCGACAAAATAATTAATAACATGAACAAATTAAGACAAATTTTTTGTTCATTTTGTTGCTCATTGTTTATTTTTCTACATTTTACTTTTTATTTTATTAGTATTTTTTCTTTAATTTTGCTCCATTTGTGTCTTACATTCTTCATGTTACTAATTATTTTGTCAGTTTATTATTCATTTTTGTTCATGTGGAAGAGGGAAATATCTAAAACATGTAGGACACTGGCCCTTGAGGACTGGATTTGGACACCCCTGCCTTAACCCTTCTCCTCTGTCTTGCGCGTCCACGTGTAGGGGTAGGGGTGTCTCAATTGACATTATGGCAGAGGGGTAGGGCTTTATACCCCTTCAAACAGAGATTTTCCAAACAGAGGGGTACGAGAAATGTACTAGAATACAATGCAAATCATTTTAAAAATGGCAGCATCTATGAAAGAGGTTACACTAATGTAGTATTTTTACCATAATTAACAGTTTTTAATACTGTTGTATTGTATAAAGTTTGACATTGTCGCAATGTGTAATGGTCATTTTCTCCATAAAACACACATGAAAAAAACTAAAATAATAATAATAATAATAATATATATCGTTATTTCCATAAACTTGGAGTAATCGGTTGATACACAGCACTTTTCCAATTCGACACAGATATTAATAAAAACATCCACATACAGCAGCAGACATGTTTGTTGTTAAAGCGGTCGTTTTTGGTTACGCAAGAACTGGCGGAGTGACCTGATGACATGAGTGAGTGTTGTAAGGGGTGTCCCAATACATAGGGGGTGATTTTCAACCCCTACCCCTTATAGCTCCGTTTGAAGGGGTAAGGAGTAACTTTTGGTCCAAAACACTGTTCGAAATTCGCTGGATACCATTCCAATATTATCTGAAATTCTAACGGGACTATAACTTAAGGGGAATTAAATTTTTTTTTTGAAAAGTAAGTGAGAAGAAATTCAAAAAGCCAGTGTATTTCTGTTGGGGGGGGGGGGGGGGGGGCATCTGTGGAATAATCTGGATCAAAAACTAAAAGTCTTCAATTTGTGCATTTAAAAAGGATGTATAAAACTAGTATAATAAAATACAGAACATTATCTGAAGAAGTAAAACTTTTGTTACAATGTAGAAGAAAACATAAAATAAGAAATTATTGCAAGAAATTTATATAGACTCATGATTAGGAGATATTATTTATTTATTAATTTAGTATTATTATTATTTATTACCTCCGCCAAGGAGGTTATGTTTACTTTGTCTGTGTGTTAGTAGCAAGATAATTCAAAAAGTTATGGACGGATCGTGATGAAAATTTCATGACCTGTTGGGGGTGATCCAGAAGAGATCCTGGATCACTTTGAAATTTTACATTACAGTAAATGGAGAATACATTTCAAAATGATCCAGAATCTCTTCTGGATCACCACCAAAATGTAATCATTTCCAGATCTCCCCATTACCAACCAACCCTGAACATTTCATCAAGATTCGTCCATAACTTTTTGAGTTCTCTTGCTAACTAACACACAGACAAACAAACTCTGGCAAAAACAGAACCTCCTTCATTGTAATATCACAGGTGTCAAACTCCAGTCCTCGAGGGCCAGTGTCCTGCATGTTTTAGATATTTCCCTCTTCCATGTGATTCAGTTTAACCCTTTAACTCCTGAGAACTAAGAAAATAATTGGTAACATGAGCAAAGTTAGACACAAATGGCAGAAAATCAAAGAAAAATACTACAATAAAAAAATAACAAAATGTAGAAAAATAAACAAAATAAGCAACAAAAACTAATAAATATTTACAAAATGACAAATAATGTGGGTTAGGATTACTACTATTGAAATTTGGTCCCAGCAATTTTAACTTTGTCTCTAAAAAATGTTTAAATAAAATAAAAAATCTCTTGCTTTTTGGCACCTTGTCCATGCACAAAACTAAAAGGAAAATGGTTGAATTTTTCTGAATATTTAAACTAAATCATCCATTCAGAATGCACCAGTGTTGACACTTAAAGAGTTAATAATCAGCTCCTCATCAGACTGATAATGATGCAATGGTCTCCAGATGTAATGGAAGAGGGAAACATCTAAAACATGCAGGACACCGGCCCTCGTGGACCACAGTTTGACACCCCTGGTGTATATAAATAGTTTGTATGGATGCTTTGTGTTGATGGTAAATGAACATAAAAAAAAGTGTGTTAAAGCACAGGAAGCAGCAATCTATGGGATTATTACTTTGTAAAAAGGGGGTGGGAGTTTATAAGTTTGACTTCTTCCCACTCCTTTTTTGAGTGCAAAAAAAAAAAAGACATTTTTGTTGACCATTTTGATTGACGCCTTGATGTTATGATGATTTTGTGTGGTCGAAATAAAATTGAACTGAACTGAAATGTCGACATACGAGAGCGATACTCCCCACCACCCTTCCACACCCTCCTGTACTCAGTGTTGTACCTGAACGAGTTCATTGAACGATCGTTCACGAACTATATCATATTTTTGACGAACGTGAACGACTCGTTCACTTTTGCCAAATGAACAGGAAGTTGTGAACGCGGTTATTCTAGCATTTATTGAACTGCGCTCTTATGTAGTTCACATTTCGTTCTTATCACGTTGTAATTATTGAGTCCAATAAGGAATAAAATGGGATCAAAACACAGCATTATCATAGATGTCATTTTTGTATTATTCTGAACTAATGTTAGCAAAATAATGTTGTGGAATAGAAAATGAGAAGTGTTTTGGGCAGAGAGAGTTTGTGTTTTTGGGAGCGGAGAAAAAGAGTTAAATGTACAGAGTGTGACCGGCGACCACAGCAGGTGTTGTCCCGTTCTTGGAAATAAACATTGAAAATGAAGCTCACTGAAACCACTCCTTGTGTTCTAAGAACCTGCAGAGAAAAGTTAACCCTGGGAGGAGGACGATATTTTCCCCTGATTTCCTGACTATGGTCAGGATAACGTCAGGAACGGTTAATAATAAGTTTACAATAATAACACAAAAAAAAGAACGAAAAAGTTCATTTTGGGATCCATGAACTTCTAGTTCATAATTTGGAAGAATGAACGATGAACTGAACTAATTCATATTGAGTAACTTGAACTGAACTTTGAACTAGTTCCTAATTAAGGTCAACTTTCCCAACACTGCCTGTACTTATGACTTAAATGCTGAAGGAGGCGTTTTAAGTTCTTCTTCTTCTTCTCCACTTGAGTGACAGTCAGCTGCTTTTAGCGTGTTCATGTGATCACACACACTGGCCAACATTTGTCTTTCCTTATTAGATGGGAAAAGTACTTTAGAAAGTGACACTAATACAACTAGGTGTGTCCTCATCTGATATTAACATCACAAGATTGTGTTGATGTTTTTGTCCCAGCCCTCAGTTGTTCCCATCATGTACTGACAGTAAAAAAAAAAAAAAAAAAAAAAAAGAACTTAAGTGAACTTGAACTGGTCACACTTTACAAAGTTTCATTTGTTTTTCCTGGATTCATATAGTGTACTTTTCAGTCTTCCAATGTATTTTTTCCATTCATTTTTAATCAATTGTAAAATACTGTAGACATTATGTTTAAGGTTCAAACGTATGTAACCAATTATCTAATAATAAATGGGTCAGTTCTTCTCATATCTACTGTTGCTGACTATTGTTTACTGTTTTAGTATCATTACTTGGTCAAAACTTTTCTAACAGTCCATAAAACTAAATAACTGAAAAGTATGTATGATTTATGCTGATATTGTTTTGCATCAATATCCGCCAATTCTCAAGGCTGAAATATTGATATCATATTAGAAGGGATAAAGTTGTATCAGGACATCCCTAAATAAAACTGCATTTACACTGCAAGGACTAAACTTTGCAATTTCTCCATAATTATATAGAATATAACTAGCATATGGAAAGACAGTGTTGGGTTGGTATGGTGCAGTTATGGTCTGTCACATATCAACCACAGAAAGATTGTCTGTGTGTCCCCCGTGGGACACATGTTTGCTTGCTCTTCTCTCAAATGCCGGCTTTTTTTAAAATTCTTTTTATTCCTCTACCCCCCGAAGGGAAGGGGGATTGTTTTTCAAGTCACTTTATTTTGTTGGTCTGTTGGTTTTTAAGCAGCTTTACGCAAAAACTACTGGACCAACTTGCATCAAATGCTCAGGTGTGAGGTGATCCACAATAGATTCCATTCAATTTTGGTGAATGTGGGTCAAAGGTCAAGGTCAGTCACCAAAAATGTGTGTTTACGAGGATAAGAGATAGGGTCGATCAGGTAAGATGTGTGCGAGGGGGACGGGGTTTGTTGTGTTGGGCACCACTTGTCCATTGTGTTCCAACTGTAATTGTGTGTTTTTAACTAGTCTCTTTTTCTATTTTAATAAAAACACTGAATTTCCCTGTGTATGAATTGTACAAATAAAGCTTGCTAGCGCTCTTGACTAACCTTCCGATTTTTGCAAAGCGATATAATGAATTGCGTACAAATAACAGTACTTTCAGTAAAAAGACCCATTTAATTCTTTTTTTAAGACACTTATATCCTCCTGAGACTCAGTAATGCATTTTTGTCCTCTGTAGGCGACAAAAATTCTCTCTATTGCAAATGACATTCCATTAAAAAATAAATGGAATCGAGAATTAATTTGTCATTTGTAGGGGGGAAAAAAATGCATTTGAAATGAAAAAAAAAAGATGCAGTTTCCAAACAAGACAATTGTTTAATGTAAAAAAACAAACAAGATAATTGTTTAATGTAAAAAAAACCTAAAACCTTCACTTTCCTGAGTCGCAAGAGGACATCTTGGAACAATTTCACAGGACAGCACCAATGAAATGACACAACTGACAACAGTAACCTGTAATCCTGCGTTAAAGGTGTCGCTGAAAACCACTTTTCCACGCTCTTTTTGGAAACTGAAGTGTCACCCCTAGTTACCAACACATGCTGCCTTTGACAGTGGTTCATCACCTCCACTGGCTGCATACTGCATTCACACAAAACAACAAGAGGAACCAGGGACCCAGAAAAAGCCGCTCCATCTGATGTCCGATGGAGTTTAACGTCACCCGCGTGAGGTTGAGCCCATCCCTGGCAGTGAATATGAAGTAGCATTAGCATTAGCATCTACAAGAGAAGACGGCGCCGCACAAACTGGTAAAAAATGGCGGATCAAACTGGTTCATGTGCTCTCTGTGGAAATAAAACCATTTTTTCCCCCTGCACGTTTTCAGAACAAGCAATGGCACGAAACCTAGCTGGATGATACTCTGGTAAAGGTAAGCACATAGGGGGAGTGTTCCTTCACGCATTCTGAGCCAATCAGAGACGCCTCGTCACCGTGTCATGGACATGTATGAGGAAGTACCGGTAAACTCTGTTGTTCAACCTCAAGTCATTTTTCTACCGTGAAAAAACAGCTGGAAACAAAACAATCTGGACGGTTTTTAAATAGAACCAACACACAATGTATTCAGTAACAATGGAGAACACAGTAACATTAATGAAATAATCATGGATTGACACCTTTAATGTGTTTGACCTGAATGATGCTTACTTGTTTTATCAATGAGGCTCTGAGCCTGCTCCTCCATCCATTTCTGGTAATAATCTTTCACATTTTCTTTATGCTTGCGACCACTGCAGTGGGTCTTCCTCACCGAAGGCTGGAACAAAGAATGGAAAAAAAAAAAAGGATGATGTTTAACATAGAAACTACACCAATACCAGTACACTGATGCTTTTAACCATTTACTTGGAGACAATTTCCAGTATATAAAACACATCTTACCGAGTCATGTGTGAGGTATGTGTCACAGTAATCGCAGTAAAACCTGTGGAATAAAATTATAACAATGAGCACCGTGCAACAAATCACAACTGTAGCTGAGACTCAACCTTTAAGATCTGCAGTATTACATCACAAATGTTAATCCATTAAAAAACCAAACACCCACCATTGACCAAAATCAATCATTGATATAAAATGTTTAATGACTGCTGATCCACTAATTCTATCGATCTATGGAAACAATTGGTGTAAAATATGGTTTTAAATGTTTTCATGGTCATCAGATATGACCCATTTGGACGTTCAGAGGCACCGTAATTACCATGGAAACACTGTCATCTTAAACATCCATTCACCAGTAAAACCCATGGAGTTGGATCAATGACAGTGGATGGACAGACTTGTTTTATTTTCAGTTAATAATAGATTTGCTGAGAAAAATTTTTTTTTCCTTGAGCTTTCTTTGTTTCTGATATAATAACCCTCAACTTTTGTCAGAACTTTAATCAATGTCTACAGGATCAGAAAATTGAATACAGGAAAATATGTGATTTTCACTGAAAAATTAAAACTCAAAATACAGACGATAATATTATAAAAACTGGTGATAAATCACCTAAGAAAGGTTAAATAAAAAGAGGAATTTATTGGAGAACTAACAAAAATAGGGCCGGCACTTTATGGGTTTATAAAAAAAAATAAATTAAAAAAAATTAAAAAAAACCACTGTGGTAATACCACCAATGTGTTTTCTTGTGTCGACAAAGACAAATAAGTTTAATATTCAATTCAATTTGGAGTTTACATAAACGGTATATAACAAACAAATGAGACTCAACAACTCATTCACCGAATGTGAAAAAATTGTGATTTGCACTTCCTGTATTTCTGGCTATACATTATTATACAGAGCAATATGCAAAATAATAATACGTATCACCAAAATAATGCACCTAAACTTGATACTCCATCAAGAGTTATGTTTAACTTATTTATGTCCAGTGGGTTAATGTTAGCATGTTCTTTTGTCGGAAGCTTCTGGGATGAGTCTGGATTCAGCTTGGTCTGAAAATTAACAAAGTGTATTCTGATCACAAGTGAGGATGACTGTGCAACACATAAGAGTCACAAACATCACATGAATGTTTTTCCCCTCCCTCCTTTTTGGTTTTCTTCCCCCTTGAATTTTTCTCTCCTTTCTGCCCCACCCCCTTTCCCCTCACCTGTTAGGAAATCATGTCAGGGAAAACAGAACATATCAGTCGACTAAACAGGCCAATACAAGACAACACTGAAAATATCAGCCTGTCATTAGTGATAATGTGCGTGTGTTTAGACGTTTTTTTTTTTTTAAAACAAAAAAACTGAACATAATTAACTCCTATGAATACAGATGTCTATCTTAATCTTAACAATACTGATTAGATATTTAAACTAGAACGGGGTAAAAACATAGATGTGGTCACAAAAAACCCCACAAACAAACTAAAGAAATTAATCCAATATAAAACCCTAAACAACTAATGCAACAATTCATTCTAACACTTTAATATCTGAATTAAAATATTTAATTTACAACTCAATTATCATTAATCACCACTGAATTTCATTAGCATTGGTATTAAGACTGGGCTAAAATATGTTACACCCTGTCTATTTCTCCCCTCAGGTTAGGACATGTAGCAGGTGGAACTAATGTTTTAGCATTAGAGCACCTGGACTCATGTTAGGGATGTGAAACAAACAAATCCACCTCCTTGGTGATCTATCACTAGAGTAGACACAGAGTTTAGGTTTGGAGAATGGACGAGGATTTGACTGGAAAAGAAAAATGTGCAAAGTTTCTGTTTTTGCACAGTTTGCACTTTAATGTGTAATGTATAATTTAAAAAGGTTTGTTGCAGCCACTGATATTGTTCAAATGTTCGCTTTCTTACCAAACTGTTTAAAAAATTTAAAAAAGTCTACTTCATTGTCAGAGTTTTAAGATAACTGCACATTTTCTATTTTTATTTGATAAATATTGTCTCAGGTAGCAGTCCTGTTGCATTTATTTGTATTGTTCAAGCAAAAATCTAAGTCATTTTTAATTTGTACAACAAGTTATTTAAGGAAAAGCAAAATGTCTTGTTAGAATATTAATGTTTCTCAAATAAAATAGATAATTGTACCACTATTACAATGTTGTGTTGTTGTTTGGGGGGGGGGGGGGTCCTCAAAAGGGAGGACCAGACATAAAAAAAAAATATTGAGATCTCCTGTTTTAACCTGTTTGATACAACAAAAGAAACTTTTATAAACAAATCAAGAAGACAGAAAATGTGCAAATAAACACCCATCAATCTACTAATGACCATATGTCGACTTTTCATTTAAGATTATTTAAATTAGCACCCCTTTATCAGCCTGGATTCCAGCCTGGATTGTTTTTCAAAGCCTGTTTGTTAAATTATACAATATCTGGGTGTTTTGGTGACATTTTAACTGTAGGCCATTCTAAATACAGACTGTCCCATAAATATCCATACATATATGATTCTAACATGCATTTCTTTATATTTCAGATAACCAAATAATGAATTTTAATAAAGAGCAATGAATTGAAATCAGTCATATAGAGCATATTATATAAATAAAAATGACCTGTGTTAAGAAACGTTTATTTTCCTATGTATGGAAACTTATGGGACACCCCGTAATTCTACCGCTCGCATGGCCCAGGAAATAGACAGAGCCCAAACAAAGCTCACAGGGTTCCCATACAAACAAGCCGGTATGTTGATGTGTTTGGAAGTAAAACTCATTAGAAATAATAATCCTGTATAATTATAGGTGTCTACCAAATCGGATATGAAGCTACAGTGAGAAAACAAGAAAATCATGAATAAAACTGGAACTTACTTAGGCATGTTTCCCCCCGCTCTCTGTCGGAAGCGCGATTCCGGTGTTCACATTAAAGTGTTCCTACAAGGTAGAAGTGTCACTCAATATTAGTTCCGCCTGAAAATTCTATCTTCCGAACTAATAATACTTTAAAAGTCTAGTCTATTTATTAGTTTGTTTATTTATTACAAATAAATCATTTTCATGTGTGTACAATCTTTATTATATTATTTTTTTTCTTACATCTCTCTTTTTTCATGTCCATGCATTGTTCAGGAATACTTCAATTGATGGTTTCAGCAATGGTAACAACCCTGGATACAAAAATAAAAAATGCTGCCATGTATTAACTTTACCTGTCACTTAACACTGATGGACTAATTATCCATCTACTTGAATGAAGAGTTGTGTGCATCCAAATCGACAGGTTCAATGAATGGTTGGAAAAAATGCATGGCAGGTTTTTGTTTATGGAGCTGGGATTCTCCATAAACTTGTGTGTCTTTCTATTTTCTTTATTGTGCTATTTTTGTTAAATTATGTGTTTTTATGTTTGTTATTCTGTCTTCTTTATTGAATATGCTAGCTACTTATTTTTCTGTTTAGTTTTTTTTTTATTGTGGCAATGTCACTTTTATCCTAATTGAACTGCTGTCTTACCAAATGCATGTATGTATGCAGGTTTGCATGCATGCATACGTGTGTACACACATATACAGTATATATATATATATATATATATATATATATATATATATATATATATATATATATATATATATATATATATATATATATATACAGTATATATATATATATATATATATATATATATATATATATATATATATATATATATATATATATATATATATATATATATATATACAGTATATATATATACAATATATATATATATATATATATATATATATATATATATATATATATATATATATATATATATATATATATATATATATATATATATATATATACTGTATATAAAGTCTATTGGCAGAAAAACTATATTTGTTTTTTAGCCTGACACAAGGACAAAATACAATAAATAAATAATACAAATAAAGTGGGGGAAAAAGGAAATTAATCACAATAAAATAACTCCACACTACAGTAAAACATTTACAATCAATCTTTTAATTAATTTAAACTGTTTATTTAGTAGACCAACTGTTCATGGTCAAAAATGATCCTTTATAGACATTTTTAGTTGCCAAAGGAATCCTGTATCTGCAGCCTGAAGGCAACAGTGAAAATTCCTAGTATAGTTGATGTTCTGCATCATCAATAAAATACACAACTTTCCTGTTCACTGTTGTATCATGCCATGTCTCGAACAACCTTTGTGCTAACCTATTACCTTTCCTGCTGTTTTGACGATTATGTTACATTTCTTTATGTTTATCACAGTCAGATGGCCAAACCAGTCTGTCATACTAAACATTAATATGCTTTCAATCAAACTTGTGCAGACTCTCTGTAACAAAATAATAAACACATAATAAAAGTAGATTTCTTAGCTTTTTTGTGAATTAATTTTATCTGTATTTCAGTGACTTAAAGAATATTGTAGAACTATATGCATGAATGCAATGAAGGAGGGAGAAGGCCCTCTGTCTGTGGTCATGTATACATTCACCATAAATTTAATATAATATTTAAATAATATTGTGATGTAAATAATTACAATTAAAGATTCCACTCAGAAAATAATATATATATATATATATATATATATATATATATATATATATTATATAATAATAATATATTACATTTTTTTACATGTTTAATATATATATATATATATATATATATATATATATATATATATATATATATATATATATATATATATATATATATATTAAACATGTAAAAAAATGTTCTGAGATTGAAGTCAGAATTATGAGAAAATGACAGAATCCCCCCCATGAATAACAATTAATTAATTATTTTTGCCCGTAGTAACGTGTCCATTTGTATTTACTGAACGTAAATACCACATAGACCACATTACATTTATATTTATTTGAATAAGAAAGAGATTGCACAAATAAGGGAAAACAGAAGTCGGGTATTTCTCTCTGATGTGTCTAATGCGGCTCAACCACAAAACCAACACTTCGGGGTTCAATGATTGACTGATGTATTGATTGACCAATGAAAACACGGCTGCAAATAGCAACAGATGACGTCCACTCTCCTTATGTGATTGGCGCAAAATGACGCGCGGGCTGTTGCAACGTCAAACATCGTCCCCCTAGTCGTGCCATGCGCACTGGCGGTTGTTGTTGTTGAGCTGGTTGTTATGGCTGGACAAGGCCTCGGACTAAACTGAGAGGACCCCCGCACCACCCCGTCTCCGCTACGGGACTCCCGTCACCCATGGAGGGCACGGACATGGACGTGGACGCGGAGCTCATGCAGAAGTTTAGCTGCATGGGCACCACGGACAAGGACGTCCTCATTTCGGAGTTTCAGAGGCTGCTGGGCTTTCAGCTCAACCCAGCCGGTTGCGCCTTCTTCCTGGACATGACCAACTGGTGAGTTCGGGGATACGAAGGCCTGAGGCGGGAAGCACTGCTATGTAATTCGCTGTTTAGCGTAGGTTAAAATGCTCTAAAAATGGAAGACAATCGTACGCGGCGCTTCGTTAGTGTTCAACCCCTCAGAGGATCATTCATCATTCCGACACGGGAAGTGGCAGTTAACTCCTAATGACCGCTCCGAGAGCAAACGGAAGTGAAACGGCAAAGTTTGTTCTGCCCGTGAGTTAAAACAACAAGGTGCTGAAAGTACAGAACCAACCCCCAAATATAGCTAACGAGCTAGCTGGCTAATTAGCATCCAGAGGTGTCTCGGTGTTCGTAATCTGCCGTATTAACTACATAATAGTCCTCAGAGCCAGTTAAACCATGCTCTGTGAGAAACCACAAGTCAACACAGTCTGGTGACGTAACCAGTCGTGATCCGTTCACGAGTGATAACAAGTGGTCTCGATCAAAAAAAATGTGTGTCCTTAAACAAGTCATCATTAAGTTTTGAAGTCATGGCTTGTGTGTGGGGTTGGTCACACACACATCCACTCCACACTTGAATTAGCATTATCTTGATCAATTTGTTTTCAGAGTTTGGAAATCTCCACGTCATACAGGAGAGGAAACACATCACATGGAACTACTTAGAGATATCACACGGAAATAGTCTTTGTTTTTGTTTCAGTCGATACTGAGTTTAGAAAAATCCATCACAATAATCCACTATCATTTTCGAAAGTATACTATTTTGACAGGACAGGATCTTAGCCAGTGTTTTAGCTTTCTTGTATATATATATATATATATATATATATATATATATATATATATATATATATATATATATATATATATATATATATATATAAAATGGAAACTGCTTTGGATGCATCATATATATCATGTCATGTCTCACTGTTGTATTGTTTGCCTGTAAAACCTAAAGTTCTAGTTGCATTTATTTAGACAAGAAATTCAGTTGAAGAAAATAAACTGAAATAATTCCTGAACATCTCACCCCCCCCCTCTCTCCCTTACTTTTTCTGTCCAAATAGGAACCTACAGGCAGCTATTGGTGCATATTATGACTTTGAAAGTCCCAACGTCAACACACCATCTATGTCCTTTGTTGAAGATGTGACAATTGGGGAGGGAGAGTCTGTTCCTCCAGATACACCCTTCACAAAGACCTGGAGGATACAAAACACAGGTAAGGAACACATACTGCAGCCATAATAAGGCTGAGAGATTATAAAAAGAACACCGCTCTGGGTCAGGTCAAAAGAACACATACACATGTATGAGAAAAATCCAGGTTTCTTTTATGCTATTTTGTATGCACTCATTTGTTAGCTCACTACTGAGATTTATAACGTATGCTTGTATTAAAATATTTTCTAAATCTTTTATTAAATCATAATAGGATCAAGAATTGAATCTGTGTTTCTATGACCAATGAAACTGTGTTACTTTTTTTGCAATCACCCCTGTCAATGTCACCACTTGACCTGATCTGTGTGTAGTTACCACTGTGTGATCTTGCACCACAGCACCATCTGAATGATGACATAACATGAGTAAGACCATTTACACTGGGAAGAAAACTAAAATGTTTCAATATAAATGAAACATTTTTGTATGATGACCATCCTTGATTACTAAACATCAGTGTCTGCAGTGGCTCTGAAAAAAGTATACTGACCACTCTGTAGTGTCTTTTGTGTGTGAGTCATGTATGTGCCAGAATGTGCCTTCAGGAGATAGAAGGCTTTACAATATGTGTCTATTTTTTAAATTGTGTAACTACACACAATTTAACAGATGCAACACATTTAACAAATTCTTTGTATATTTTAGGTGCAGAATCGTGGCCGCCTGGGGTTTGTCTCAAATACATTGGAGGGGATCAGTTTGGGCATGTAAACGCAGTTATGGTGAAGTCTCTAGACCCCCAGGAAATATCAGATGTCAGTGTCCAGATGCGAAGTCCCACAAACCCAGGCATGTACCAGGGGCAATGGAGGATGTGCACAGCAACAGGATTATTTTATGGAGGTAAGAAACAAATATGAAACCCTCTTCATTTCACGCAGGGAAACGCATCTAATTCAGTTGTGGTATCCAGCGTTAGTCATATGGAAAGTTACTAAACCATTCACCTTTCATTCAGAAACATCAGTGTTATCAATATCAACACTGTTGTTATGTATTCATGTCAGGAGCGTTAACATCTGGGATGGAATCTGCATGCAGTCATGATGACCTTGAAATTGTCCTAAAAGTTCTTAATTTTATTTTATTAAAAGCTGCAGAATCCCTGGGTCAGCATGTAGTTTTCACTCTCGCACTTCAATCAACATATTTGATACCAAGCTGTTTTCTTGTCTGACCAATCAAACCAAAAGTATTAACTTCACAACATCAAAACTCTGTGAAAATAACCACTTTGTCAGTCAGCTTTTTTTTGTTGTTTTCTTTTTCTCTACAGATGTAATCTGGGTAATTCTTAGTGTAGAAGTTGGTGGTCTCCTCGGCGTGACCCAGCAGTTATCCTCCTTTGAGACAGAATTCAACACCCAACCCCAGCGCAATGTGCAGGGAGATTTCAACCCTTTTGCCTCACCACAGAAGAACAAGCATGACGCCACCGACGACAGCTTCAGAGATCCTGGTGGAGCGTG
The DNA here is from genome assembly GCA_020466265.1 of Siphamia tubifer. Classification (NCBI taxonomy): domain Eukaryota; kingdom Metazoa; phylum Chordata; class Actinopteri; order Kurtiformes; family Apogonidae; genus Siphamia; species Siphamia tubifer. The sequence continues at coordinate 13,942,763 of CM035787.1, read as the reverse complement.
GGAACGCACACAAGAGCAAATACAGCAAGATCAAAATGGACTGTCTCATAATGCTGTAAATAGGGCGTCAAATGGTCTTCAAACCAATCTTTCTGTGGTGACATATGGTCAGGTATGTACAAATCTAAACACCTTTTTAACATTTCTGACTGACTGTGGTTTGAATGTGCAATTTATTCTTATGTTTTATTCTTCGACCAAGACCACTATCTGTGGCAAAAATGTATATTTTTCAAAAATGTTGAATAAGTCATGAACCACTTATTCAAGTGGGAGTTCTCAGCTTTATAGAAGTACTCCAGAGGCCTTATTGGAGCATGAAGAGTCTCTACAGGGAATGACTTCATGGCTTAACACTGTGCTGCATTGATTCATCTTCAGTTTGTAATTTTATGCAAAAACTGATATTTTCTTTTTTTTTTTAGGAAGCATTAGATGTAGGCAATAAATCACTTAGAAACCTAAAACATGTAGGTGTAATTTTCTAAATGAGAAAGGAAAACGATTCCTCAGTGACAATATAAAAAACCTACTCAATTTTACAGCTTTTTTACCCTTGTAATTTAATTCATTCTCAGACAAAGCAGATGTAAAATTATGTCTTTAAATGAACCAGAAAAGGCTGAAGGTATTTGACATCTAAAAGCTACTAGATAAATGAAAAAAGGTCATCTACCATAAAAATTGCTTCAGGTCTCTGTCAGTTCATCTATTTAACGTGGAATTTCTTTTCAGAGGTATACATTTTTTTTTGCCATACACATCATCTTTTAATTCTGCTCCTAGCAGATTGTGTTCTACAGTTAGTGGACATTGTATTGGGTGCCTCGGAGCTGCACTGTTACTTATTTCAGTGGTAGTGTCGGTGCTAGCAAGTTAAAAAATGTAGTAGTTAAAAAAATGTGTAGCACACACAGTTGGACAGTTAATGTGTTTAATGGTTAAATTAAGTTGATACTGATCATAAATTCTATCAATGTTCAACAACAATTAAAATGAGTCTTTCAAGTTTATTTTTCATCCATCTGAAAACAAGAGGATGAATTAAAACATTTAAAAATTAAAAGAAATCAACAGTACCATGTTTTCAATGTGCATCAGTGAACAGTCTGTGCTGGTCCGAGTTAGATATGGCTTATTGACAAGAAACGATTCCCATAAATCAAAATAGATTTGGGACTTATACTGTTCCATGGTTTGAGAGAGAAACGATCGTATACAGGCCAGGAGAAATACTTTAACCACTGAGGGTTGAATGCATACATTTTTATATCAGGGGAGACGGTCGGATCTGATAATGAAGTGATGTGTGAAGAAGATTAAGTGTCAGACTGTAAATGCTGTAGTCCTATTGTCCTCCAAATGGTGTCTTTTATGTTCGATGTTGTGACATGCTGAGCTACAAACTACAGAAAAATACATCTTCACTTTGCTTATGAATGTTGCTGTTTCCCAGCACACATCTGCAAGGGCGGCAATGTTAATTTGGAAATGTAAGCTTAAGACTGTGTCCCCAGGGGCGGTGGTATCCTGGTGGGAGTACTCCAGGAGGAGTACAGGGTGGATGGCCGCTTGTTGGTGGCCATTCAGTCTCTGTACCAAAGAAGTGTGAGTGTGGTCCATGTAGCCAGGAATAAGTCAGACCTGTTTCCAGTGAGGGTTGGTCTCTGCCAGGACTGCCCTTTGTCATCAGTTCTGGTCATAACTTTTATGAACAGAATTTGTAGGCGCAGCTGGGTGGGGGATGGGCTCGAGTTTGATGGTGGAAGGATCTTGTCTCTGCTTTTTGAGGATGATGTGGTCCTCTTAGCCTTATCGAGCAGGGACCTCCTGCTCTTGCTGGGGCAGTTAGCAACCAAGTGTGAAACAGCTGGGATGAAGATTAGCACCTCCAAGTCTGAAGCCATGGTCTTCAGCCAGAAAAGGGTAGGGTGCCTCTTCCAGGTTGGTTGGGGGGGGGGGGGGGGGGTGGAGGACTTGACCAGTGAGGGAAGGATGGAGTGGGAGATCAACAGGTGGATTGGTGCGGGGTATTTCAGATACTACACTGGTCCGCTGTGGTGAAACGGGTACTAAGGAGAAAGGCAAAGGTCTTCATTTACTGGTTTATCTGTGTTCAAGCTCACACCTGTGCTCATGAGCTTTGGGTAATGACCCAAAGAATGAGGTCAAGGGTACAAGTGGCACAGGGTGGCCCGACTCAGCCTTAGAGATGGGGTGAGGAAATCGGACATTTGGGAGGAACTTGGTAGTAGAGCCACTGCTCCTCCGTGTTGAGAGGAGTCAGTTGAGGTGGCTTGGATAACTAGCGAGGATGACTCCTGGACACCTCCCTGGGGAGGTGTTCTGGGCCCGTTTATCCGGGAGGAGACCTTGGGGCTGACCCAGGACACTCTGGGGGGATTATAGCTCTCAGCTCGCCTGAGAACGCCTTGGGATTCCCCTGGAGGAGCTGGTATAAGTGGTTGGGGAGAGGGAAGTCTGGGCTTCATTGCTGACGCCGCTGCCCCTGCAACTCAGATCCACATAAGCAGATGAAGATGAGTATGAGTAAGAGTAGTTTGTTTTTGTGTTTTGATGGGAAAAACAGGACACACTTAGAACTGCAACTTCCATGAAGAATTGTTTCAACAGCTGATGAATAGGACAAGAGACGGTAATATAGCATAGTTTTTCCTACTATCTTAGACATAGCACCAGGTCTTTGTTTTTGGTGATCTTCTCTTGTTTCTTGTTCATTTTTCAACATTGTTACAAGTGACTCACTCCATGTGCAGGTGCGTGGTCTGCTGCGGCAAAGTGATTGAACAATTATGATTGGTGGATCACTACGTGCAGTGTGTGTCAGTCAGGTACCCAATGAAATTAAACAAGAGTACGTTGAGTTCATTTGCCTCGTACGTCACATCACCTGTCATGTGACTGTTGCACACACGTGCATCGCAATGACAATGCTCAAACAAAAGGTAAAGGTAGGAGATCATCCACAGGGAGTTGACTGAAAATAATTAAAAACCTAATCGTCAAATCTTCAGAGATGTAGAAATTCACCTCTGGGGATCATGAATATTCTATCTAAATGACTTTGCAGTGCTGTCAGCAGTATACCCCCCCGTGCTGCATGGGTTCACTTCAGTCCAGAGTGAAATATCTTAACAGCTATTAAATGGATTACCATAAAATTTAACATGGACAACCACGGCGCCTGGGGACAGGACTCTGGTGATCTCTAACATCATTCAGCACTGGCAAAAAATACAGCTTTAATGTACTGACTGTTACTCTTGATTAAATACTACTGTGCTGTTATGTTTAATGTCAGCATGTATGCAATGTTTGCAGACCATTCAATGCACAGGTTTGTTATGGCAGTGTAGACCTGTGTGTGTGAAACCATCATGTGGTTTTATTGTTGAGTTTTCACGTCTGCATCCTGTCTTAAGGGTCTAACTCATAATAGTTCTTATTTTGGTAACACCCAGAGCTGCACAGAAAAGAACTCGGGAGTAAGCAAGTGGTGCCAGGCACAACAAGCCTCACACCACACACGTATCGTAGCTTATTTTGGCATCGATCCAGCTGATGTTGTCATGTCCATGCATGTGGTGATGTCAGTATATCAACTGCTGCTCTATATGTGCCAAGTTCAAAGTGAATTGCAACAACTTTTTTTTTTATGGGCACTTGACATTTCGACAATTATAAGTAAATGGGAGAAGGAGAAAAAAAAAGGTATTAAAAATTCCTATAAAAAAAATTTCAACATTGACCTGTTTTTCCCAGAGTGTAACTTCACTTATTCTATTAACCCAATTCAGTAGGAAGTGAACCAATAGTTTTGCTGCTACAGACATTTGAAATGTCATCCATTATAAGTAAATGAAGGAAAAAGGTTTTTAAAAATTCCTAAAACAAAAAAAAAAACAAAAAAAACTTGCCGTTTCCTAAATGTAATCAGATCTATTCTGGGTTACTGGCAATCTATAATCCCAATTCAGTATGATTTCAACCAATACTTTTGTGGCTAGAGTGGTAACAAAAAAATCTAACTAAAAACGATACCCCTTGCCTTCCCTTTGGGGGTTTTGATTAATAAAAAAAGCAAAAACCAAAGGGTGTAATCTTGTAATTCTCCAGCATTTTTCTGTGTTCACACCAGATACATTATACAGGTCTGACTCTAGGACCACGGGATATGAATTAGACCCTGTTCTATTCATACTGGTCTTAAAATGTCTGAGATTTGCAGCTGATAACTCCCGAATTTTCTCTTTTCATATTACTACAACCAAGTTCTATACATCACCACAGAATTATTGTTCTGTCATTTTTATTACCTCCACTAGGGAGGTTATGTTTTTGCCAGAGTTTGTTTGTCAGTCTGATAGTTAGCAAGATAACTCAAAAAAGTTATGGACGGATCTTGATGAAAGTTTTGTGATGTTTTGGGGGTGTCACAAGGAACAAATGATTCCTAATGATTCGTAGATTTAGTCGATGATCCGGAAGAGAGCCTGGATTCTGATTCACTTTGAAATTTTACATTGCGGTAATTGAGAATAAATTTGAAAGTGATCCAGGATCCAGGATCTCTTCCGGATCATCACAAAAATCTAATCAGTTGTTTCTTGTGACACCCCCAACACGTCATGAAATTTTAATCAAGATCCATCCATAACTTTTTGACTTATCTTGCTAACTAACAGACAGACAAACTCTGGCAAAAACATAACCTCCTTGGTGGACCTCTTTTCATTTGGAGGGGGAAGGTCTGCCTTGGTGGGTGTTTGTGCTCTCAGAGTGCTTTTCTAGTTCTTTTTTAATTTTATTTTTATTTATTTTATTTTTTTTAAATCTACATACAAACACAAACGGCACCACAACTGTCTCTGAGATGAGACTTCAGACAAAAAAAAAAGTTATTGACACAAATTTTCTGTCAAAATCAAAGTTGTAAGGCTCCTCATGAGAAAAACAACGCTGTCAAAAAATACATTTCATTGTGCAAATATTTGGTGATATGAAGCTTCATTTCCGATACAAATAAAACCACTATTCACAATAGTTTTAATTGTTGTATACAGTCGACACATTTGTACCGTAGGCATCATCATATTCCTAATCTTACTCTAAACTATTGTTCTCAAACTTACCTTACTTATGGGCCAGTAGACAGTCTGGGGTCATGCTGGACTGCCTTAACTATTTCTACTTTACTCGCAGCTAGTAACATGCACTTTTTGCTGAACTCTCCATTGATTTGATTTTGATTTAATTTGAATGATTTATTTCGAACATGTGCAAAGTGCAACAATAATCAATACAACAATAATAATAATAACAATGACATGTCCGATAAGGAGTAGGATGAAGCATAAGCTTATTTAATCCTACCCCTTCTTCACTTCCCCAATAACCTAAATTCATCTTATAGCAATATAGTGCATAGTACAAAAAAATGATGATAATAATAAAAATAATAACAATAAGAATAATAACAATACCAATAATCAATAACTGAAGTACTAAACATAGACATATATACAAAAAAACACAAAAAAAAACAAAAAACAAATGAGCAGATAGGAAACTAGGTAACCAATATTTTTTTTGTTGTTTATTGTTTTCTTTTTTCCTCCCTTTCTTCTTCTTCTTTTCCCTTTCTTTGAATGTCTTTCGGGTCCTACCAATGTCATCCACTCTCATCTCAATACCATCTCATTCACCATGTAGCTGCTTCGAGTGCTACTTCATTCTCTTTGTTACTTTCATGAATAAACGTTGCCTCAATAGACTTTTTTTTTTTCAATATTGGTGACCTGGACCTTTCTCTCATCTTTCTGGTATTTTGTAAACTCCTCAGCATGTGTACTTGAGTGATGACGACAGACATGTTCTTTAGACACCGCGACTTTCTCTGTGCATATGAGACTTGTGGGGGGTGGGGGCTGTGTGCGCCACGAAAAATATTCAGTCTCGCACTTTTCCTGAAATTGCCTGTTTTCGTTGTTATCACGGCACATTTTGAGAGAGACATGACAGGACTGGGTGATGGCAGATATTTTCCATCCACTCGGTGCCACTTCGGAGTATGTTCCAACGAAGTGACTTACATTCATACTTCTTCAGGGATTTCGCAGCTGGCTAGCTATCTGAAGGTGTCATGAGTCATGACACGACCTACGGAAGTCCAGAAGTGATAAAAAATAAAATAAAATAAAAGCACGGCAAGACTACACTTTGATGTCAAGTTAGGGGCCCACAAAATGGCACCCCACAGGTCACAATTAGCCCCCGGCCCACGAGTTTGAGACCCCATCTGTAAACAATGCAGCATTTGTACTTTTCCATCAATGTAATTTTCACAGTATTTATTCAACAGTATTTTTAATATGACATACTATGGACTAATATGATACTATGGACTCATATGTGTGTCACCACTGTGTTGCATATGTTATTTGATAATAATATGATAATGTTTTCTTCTTTGCCCTGCATCAGCTGTATCACCACACACTCATAAGTTTACATACTCCCACTGAATGCGCTTGGGACGATCTTCGATGTCCCAACATGACAATGACCCAAAACATAAGGCCAAGTCGACCTGTCACTGGCTACAGAAGAAAAAAAGTGAAGGTGAAGGAGTGTCCATCTGAGTGTCCGGACCTCATCATTGATTCACTTTTGGGAGGAGTCAAACATGCAGCTCAAGCAAGAAAACCCAAAATCTTAAACTAACTGAAGGTGTTTTACCAAGAAAAATGGGCAGCTTTACTATGTGATAAAATAAAGTGACTCAATCAGAACTGCCACAACAGTTGTCACATCAGTGACAATACAATACAGAGGATGAAGAACTAGGGTATGTAAACTTATGGTCAAGGTCATTTCAATAGTTTCTGTTGTCAGTATATTTAAAAAAAAAAAAAAAAAGAAAGCAAACACATTTGTTCGATAATAGTTGCACCAAACCTCTAGGCACGGGTGAAAGAAACGTTTTTGTGCCGTTCATATTCTCCATAAAATGCTGAAAGGATATGCTGTTAGGGTATGTACATTTATCATCACCTCATGCCTGTCCTAATTGCGTCTTCAGTTGCTACAATTACATGATGTTTTTTAATTCTGAATTATTTATTCTGAATAAAATAATTCATAATTAAAGCTGTTTCCTTAATGTTTACATGGAAATGTTAATTCTGAATAAAGGTTTCCATTGGAAACTCTAGTTAATTTGTCTTTAAGAAGTGGAGGTACAGAGGGTTCTGATTGGACAGAACGTCCACTTTATGTCCAGATGGCTACCGGAAGACAATGATGGTGTCCAATTTTTGTTTTTCATTTGTTTCAACTATCAACATGTTAGACCAGATACTACATGTGGTTTTTGCATTTATTTTTGTAATAATTACGAAGCAGCGCGTCGACCAAATCAACATCCTAATGCCGGCAACGCAGAATATGTGCGTCATTAAAGCGAAATATGTAAGTCATGACAAGATCAGGAGCATGTGCAGAACAACAACAATAATGTTAAAGTGGCATTAACTGTTTACGTGTCAGAGAAATTATCGAATTCGGAATTAAGAGTGGAATAAACCAGTGACTTTATTCGTAATTGAGTTTAATTTGGAATTGTCATTTTCAACTGGAATTAGGTGTTTACATGGTCATTTTAAAGCGGAATGAGCTTTTAATCTGAATTAAACAGACCCCACTGGCAGTTTGAGTTGCTCACCAATCCGGTTCTGCCGCTAAACTACGCTGTCGAATGTAACACTTAACCTTTTGTCAGCACCTGTTGAGGCGTTGAATGAAGCAAGTCTTCAAAGTGAGCGAGTTGTTCCGGGGTTTTGTTACAATGAAGAGTTTACTCGAAGACATCTGTTAACATACTGCACTCCAGTTTGTCACATCCATTGTTTGTTCTCTCACACTTCTACCCGTCTTTAAATAAAACACTTCTTTCATATGAATTCAGGCCGTTTGCGGAGCTCAATTTAAGACAGACTTTAAGGAAACATTATGCAAGAAAATAGTATTGTAGTAAACAGTATTGACTTCTTCCGTGAGTAATTAGTTCCATGTTTCTTTGATTTATTTTGTAAATTGCACGATTGTATATGTTAAAAAAAATTGGAGCAACCCCTGGTACCCACACACTCGCCCTGGAGGCCAGACTGCTGAACAGAATAGATGGAAAAAATGTGAACAAAAATACTTTAGTTTTATTCATATCATGACCACAATAAAACCTTTCTCTAGTCTGGTGCAGGTTTTATTTTGTCATTTAAGTGTGTATTACATTTTCTTTTTTTTTTTTTTTTTACACTTAATTTACATTAAAGTTTTCTCATACAAGTATACAAAGCATTTTTACATACATACAGTTTAAAATAATACTAAGACCATACCTTGTTTTCTTCATTAATTTTAATGCCTGGTACAACTACGGGTACGTTTGTTTGGAGCTGATATTTATGTTTTCTTGACAGTAACCAAAATTATTTGACTTCTTACATCAGAATCTGTAGCATTGTACTGACAAAAACAGTGTTTTTCTTTTCTGTCTGTTTTAGTCACATGATACAGGAATTCGTACTTGATGCGTAACTATTGTTTTTAGATGACTTTTGATGATCTAATAATTAAATAATAAGCATATCTAATCAAACATCCCTATATGGCATAGATGGAAAAGCGTGAATATCTGCGGTAGATATTGACAAATGATAGTAACAAATGAAACATACATTTAGATGAGCACTTCTGAATGCTTATTGCATTAAAAGGTTAATCATGGCACTTCATCTCTTTGTAATTAGCTCTAAGTACATAAGTAATTTGCTCCATCTTATAGATTTTCCACACTTTCTCAATCCACATTTTATATATTAGAGGTTCAGGTTTCAACCACTTGATGGTCATGCATTTAATGGCTGCCATTAGTAAAATTAGCAAAAGCTATTTTTGGTTATTTATTTCCTTCTAAACTTCCTGAGATTATTCTGTAAATGAGCAATCTTTAATTCTTTAGAAAATGTTTGGTTGTAAATTGTGTTCACAGCAATAAATGTGCCATTAGCAGAACGGCCTGGCTTTGGGACATGCCCAGAATATATTTAGGTATGGTTCCCCAACAGGTATTAGGACTCACTTTTTTTAAAACAATAAATAAACAAAGAGAAAAAAAAAAGACAATTTCAAAGTTACACTGCAGAGGTGATAGACACATCCCATTTTTTCCCCATTGTGTAGTTCTCACACAAATGATAAGAGCAGGTTAAAAACTAGAAATGCACTCAGAGATGGCAGTGTAACCCCCCCCCCCCCCCCCCCTCACACACACACACACACACACAAAACAAAACTGGTCACCACACTTGTTCCTTGTATCAGTGTCAACATTTCCTGAGCCACATCCATAACTTTTTGAGTTATTTTGCTATGAATCACACAAATGTGCCCCCCCCCCCCCTCCACACACACACACACACGCACACACACGCACACACAACCATCAATCACCACCAAAATGTAATAATTAGTTCCTTGTTTCAATATCAGCATCAGCCAAATCCGTCCATAACGTTTTAAGCTACAGTATGTTGCACACAGACAAATAAATGCTGCCATTCCGTGGTGGAATAATAACCATAATTATCACTGGGAAGTAGTTAAAAATGCAGAAACAAAAAAAGTCAAAAATGTAGGACTAGATAGAGGTTCTATATGACATCTATAAGGATGGAGAAGTTGACTTTTTCTGTCAAACTTGATTCAAACAAATTCACCTATTACTGGAAAACCTTTTTTTTTTTTTTTTTTTAATAAAACTACTAAGAGCTGATTTTAATTTTCAAGAATAACATGCATATATAGATCCATGTAGACCCTTAATTTTATGCTACACACCTTTAAATGTTCAATGTTGATCTTATTCAGAGGAAAATGATATACCACTGGTCTACAAGTAAAATGCTTCCGGAATAAAACTAATGAAATGTTCCCACATGTGTGTTAGTGATAAAGAAAACTCAAGTCTTAAATGTTGGTTAGATCAAGTTTCCAACATAAGTCTGGGGTCAAAATGTGAAATTCTTAGAATGAACAAGAGAATAGGTTTTAGTCCAAAGGAATATTGTTCTCAGATCTACTTTAAAACACTGTCTGCACATTATGATCCATTCACTTTACAGGTTCTTTCTAGTGGAATATTTACTAATCAATTATATACATGTACATAAACCAGCATATATGTGGAATAACACACCATCATATATATTAAAAACATGAACTAACCAGCACTAGTACTGATTAATTTTATTAAAATATGTAAGATTTAGCACATTTAATGTCTGAAAGGGATACTTCCTAAAAACAAATGTAGACCAGTGTACTCATTAACCTTTTAATCCATTTTAGATTGCATTGTATATTTTTATGATTTCTGTCAATACTCCCCTGTTTTTTTATGTAAATATTTAAAATTCAAAGATAATACTGATTGAAAACCAATAATAAAAAGAAAATAACCACAATAGAACCAAAAAGTATAGCAGTCGGCAACAGAAATGCTGTACTGATCTCAGCCTCTGTTCCCTCGTACAGTTTTATTTATTTATTTTTGAAAATTTCATTTCATTTCAGATGTTTTATTTCGCATGAGTGACAAAGATACAAACAAAAAGGATTGGTTTGAAGCCAAGGCTTATAATGAACCAACCCATTACAACTAATACATTTATAAGTAAACATAGTATTTGGAGAAAAAAAAATCATGTACATCAACTAAAAAAGAAACAAATGATGACTTTATTTATACTGTGTTTATATTTTTAAACTTTGCTTATAATCATTCATGGCTCGATCCCAGACTCAAGTACAAATTTCATATGTAGAAAGTGAACTGGTGTGACATTAATGATCCTTGGATCCTTGAAAAGGTGTAAATTAAATCCACAGTCGAGTCTCTATGCTCCACTGGATCGTTAAACCGTATATTATATTGTGACTCTACAATTGTCCTTTTGTCCCTTCATTGTTTTCCAGGGTATTCACGGACCCTATCCATTTGGACAGAGCTAGGAAGACAAAGACCCCCCCCAAGGCGGAGGATGAGCGCAGCACCCTGGGAGTCCTTAAAAGCAGAGGAGCTCGAGGGGGGGGAAGAACAGTTGTTTTATATTGACTCATGACCACCCTCTCCCCCGACCCGTGGCCCGTTTCCACAGAAACACAAACTACAGTGAGGTGTTGGATTACATCCGCTACGAAAAAAAACCATCCCACCTGACATCAACACCCGGATCCGCATGTGTGAACGCTTCATTTACGAGTGCTATAAACCCTTAAAAATAGATCCAGATCATTCTTTTTGTTTCCACCGCAAAACACACACACACACACACACACCTACTTAAAGGGAAAATCAACCCTAAACCATTTACATGTGACTTGTTGCTCCACGGGAGAATGGGCGAGGGGTGGGGGTGAGAGGGGGGGAGTTGAATAACACAAGTGAGAATGTCTCACCAGGGTTCCTACACAGCTGGAAAGTGTTTGAAGGTGTCATGACGACGTGAGAAGCGCTGTTTACGGTTGGGTTTTTTTTTTGTAGGCCTTCAAAGCAATTGTAAAAGGTGACGTTGCTGCTAATCACCTGGAGGGGATTCCATTTTTCTCCTAAAAACAACTTTTACGCTATTTTTCACTGAAGGATCCACTTTTTTTCAGGGTTAGCCACCTCGAATGTTGCTTTTAAAGTTGACCTTCACCACAACGCCTCACAGTCTAGATTAAATTCATACAGTTTTACTACATGTTTAGACTCAGACTGTTATGACATTAACAGTAAATATGCTTAAACGGTCAATTAATTGAGCTTAGGAGATTGGTTTTGATTTATAGTTGCATTTGGTGCCAAGGACTAAGGAACACTGCAAAAATCTAAATCTTACCAAGTAAAAAAAAAAGTGTTTTTTGGTCATTTCTAGTCAAAATATCTGATAAATCACAATTAAAATAAGACATAACTTAAAGAGTAACTTTTCACTGAGATATAAGATATTATTTTTGGACAATAGATTTCGATGAATCTTACCAAGGTCACTTACACTTGTTCCATTGACATTTTTTGTGCTTAATTTAAACAAAAAAGAAAAATCTGCCAATGGAAGAAGTGAAAACTATCTTAAGATTTCAAGCTGATGATGATGATTTTCAAGCTCTGTTTTTGAAAAATCATTTGTTATGTCTGAGTGAAAAGTTACTATTTAGATGATTGTGCCTTATTTTGACTAGTTAGTTAGTTAGTTAGTCAGTTAGTTAGTGCTCCTGGGTGGGGGATGGGCTAGACTAAACTAGAAATGACAAAAATACACATGGTAAGATTTGGAGTTTTTCCCCAGTGTAGTGCTCATCAATTCTCAGACTATAAAAAATGCCTCTAAAAACAAGTTTTAGTGAAACCAATCAGAGATATTTTTTATTTAAATTACACAATAAATAAATAAATGAACAAAAACCTCCTCATGGATCTTAATAATATTTAATGAAATTGGATTTTCCAGATCTATTGTTGAAAAATCACTTCTTATATCCTACTGAAAATTCCCTCTTTAGCTCATTCTTCTTATTTTCAGTGTGATGATATTTTAACTACAAATCAGACAAATATACTTGGCCAGATTTAGATTTTTTTTTACCCCCAATGTAAACACTACGGCAGTAATCTGTGTTTTTTAGACCGTTTTTCTTCTTCTTCTTCTCCTGAACCAAAATAAATACCTTCTACATTTTTACTTTTAAGGTCTAGCCACATAATCAGACACATTTGATCAAACATTTTCACCATTTAATGTTAAATCTACCAGAACGGATGGATGGACGTTCTGGACTAGGATGTTTCGGATTGCCTTTTTTTTTTACAGAGTAGGAGTTTTGGGATAAATCCTATTATTTTTAAAAAGGAACACCATAAATTTAAGTTTATTTGCATATAATTTTATTAATCACTTGAACACATATTAAAAATGTTACAATATACTCAAATTAAAATATCAAAATTATATAAATTCCATTGCAAGTGTAGAACCTCACATTATTTGAACGAGTCCATAAGAATTTGACACATAATCACACATTACAAATGTACACAGTACACTCATGTTGTTAGGGTTGGGGTTATAAGAAAATACGATTTGTCCAAAAAGTCCTGCTCTGCAAAAAGTGCAGTCCGGAACGTCCTAGTCTGGAACGTCCTAGTCCGGAACGTCCTAGTCCGGAACGTCCTAGTCCGGAACGTCCTAGTCCGGAACGTCCTAGTCCGGAACGTCCTAGTCCGGAACGTCCTAGTCCGGAACGTCCTAGTCTGGAACGTCCTAGTCTGGAACGTCCTAGTCTGGAACGTCCTAGTCCGGAACGTCCTAGTCTGGAACGTCCTAGTCTGGAACGTCCTAGTCTGGAACGTCCTAGTCCGGAACGTCTTAGTCTGGAACGTCCTAGTCCGGAACGTCCTAGTCCGGAACGTCCTACATTCACCAGAACAAACCCTGTGTAGGAACCCTGTCTCTTCCAAAGATGAAAATCCAGAAGACACTAATCTGTGCCGTCATCTATCCAAGCTGATGTGAGACCGCTTGTGTGTGTGTGTGTGTTATTTTTGTTTGTTTGTTTGTTTGTTTTTAGGGTGGGTTTCCCCTTTTAAATAGAAGCTGAAGCGCGAAAGGATACGAGTGAGTTTGAGCACGTGAGCTGAGAGGGAGGGTTGATAAAGCCATCTAAAATCTATTCTGCCTGATGAGTGACTGTAGAGTCTGTGTCTATATTAATATGTGTGTGTGTGTGTGTGTGTGTGTACAGTATGTCATGGTTTCCCTTTGGACTTAACTGACACAAAATGGTGTATACTACTTGGGGTAAGGGATGACGTGTCTGTACGTTGCGAAAGCTTTACTACTCGTGTACCTCAAGTATTGTTTTTATCACTTGGTGGAAATGACTCACTAGCTGCCCCCCCCCCCCCTACCACCACCATGGCCATCGCCACCACCACCACGGTGTTATTTATTTTTTTATTTGAAGTCTCGTCGTGCACTGCAGACTGCAAAGACCGATTTACATCCAGCAGGTGGTGCTAAAAATCAACCGACCCACTCAAACTTCACTCGGTGATGATGCTCAATAAATACATTGTTTAAAAGAATAAAACAGAAAAAAATGGGGGGAGGGAGGGGGGGGGGGGTGTAAGGTTAAGGTTTGATTCTGGGAAATCTGTTTAAATATGGTTCAGAGTAATTAGCACTGATGTTCTGTTACTGCTATTTGCACAATGCTGTCGTCACCTCTGATAATGATGATGATGATGATGATGATGAAGAGGGTTGACTTTTGGCTTATTGTGGATTGTGATACCAGCATTTTCCAGAAGGTTTGAACCTTGTGTATTTTTTTTTCTTTCTCCCCGAGATTGCCTTTTTTTTTTCTCTCTCTCTCTCTCAAAGCTTTAAATCTTACTTTCATGTCGATAAGCTTCAAATTATTATTATTATTTTTTAAATTTTTAGTATTTTTTTTTTTTCTTTAAATACCAATTTCTTCACCGCATCAATGTCTGATCATGGAAATAAACATGGCACGTTTAAGTTGGTGGACGTACGTTTCGACCTAGGATGTTTCGGACAAATCCTATTTTCAAAAACAAACATATAAATATGTTTATTTATATAGAATTATATTATTCACTCAAACACATATTAAAAATGTATATAATATACTCAAATTAAAGTATCAAAATTATTACATTGCAAGTATATAACCTCATTTTTCAACTTTTTACACATTGGGTCAAGTTGTGACTGACACCCTGAAGGAGTTCTGGGATGGATTTAGTCCCAGAAGCGTTGACTGAACGTCCTGGTACATTGGACCGTCTTTGTTCTCTTCTTAGGTCGGACCCCACGTTCATCTTGTAGTGGGACCCCAGTGACACGTGCACATGAAAATGAGGTTCTATACTTGCAATGACATTTGTATAATTTTGATACTTTAAGTTGAGTACATTGTCTACATTTGTTCTACATGTGTTCAAGTTAATAATAAAGTTATATGTAAATAAACATACAAATATGATTTGTCCCAAAAGTCCTACTCTACAAAAAGTACAGTCCCGAACATCCTAGTCTGGAACGTCCTACATTTGTTTAAGTTACACACACTGAGAAATGAAACTTTCTCTGACTTGAGCTGCTGTGTTAATTTCAGAAGGTGAATTTCATTATGTATTTTGGGTTTTGAAATAAAAGGGTAAAACTTGTTGAAGGAAGTTCCATATAGTGTTACTCTTATTTCTACAGTTTCACATGAATTTGTTTGAAATAATCACCCCTTCTTCTGGTTATAATTATCAAATCTGATATCTTAAGTTTACTGGTTATCCCCCCCCCCCATTGTTTGTAAAAGTAAACATACTTTAGTGTTGCAGTGCTGTTGTATTTGTTTTGAGAGTCAGTGGAAACTAGAGCTGCACTATATATTTGAGCATCAGCATCACAGTGTACGTGTCACAATAGTCACATCACAGGTCCTGCAATTATTTGTAATACATTTTTTATTATTTTTGAATAATTTTTTTTTCCCTTTTTTGGTATTCATTTATTTTATTTTATTTTTTGTTTACATTTACAATTTTGAATTATTTTTATTTATTTGTATTTTTTCCTTTTTTGGTATTCATTTATTTTATTTTTTATTTTTTTTTAACTTTTTTACATTTACATTTTTTTATTATTAATTTTATTTAATTATTTCAGCTACAAGAAGGATGACACAGAAAAATATGTTCTGTGTCGACCAGTAATCTGTTAACAGCTATTTACTCCTGAGTATTTTTTTCTATCACAATATTTATTGCAGGGTAAAACAAAACAGTTTTTTCTAATATCATGCAGCCCTAGTCAAAACCTCCTCCCAAACAGTATACACTGTTCTGCAATGCTTTTTAAAATTATATTTTATTTTTTATTTTTTCTGTGTGTGTGTGTGTGTGTTCGGTTGCTTGTTTCTGAGTGTGATGCAGACCGATGGTGAGGAAATCTGAATATTGCTGGATTCATTCTGTAGTTTTAGTTTGTGGCTCTGTATGGTTTGAGGTGGCTGGCAAAGTGAGTGGGTGAGGTGAAAGTTTAAATAGTCCTAAAATAGCACATTTATCTGAAGAGAAAAATGTTAAAATAAGTTGTTTTTTTTCCTGTATCTATAAAGAAGCATTTGTATGATTAAATTAACACTGAAACAATGACTTTGTCATCTTTCTTGAGTGGGGCCTAATAGTGAACTTACTGTTTTTGGAGAATTGCATATTAACACTGGATTTATTTAATCTCACTCAACATTGAAGATTATTATAATCACTGTGTGTGTGTGTGTGTGTGTGTGTGTGCAGAGACACATCATACTATAACTCAATGAATACTTGAGATATCACCATAAAATGACATGGGCATATACATATAACTAATATGCATCAGATTAAATGAGTAAAGGTCAAAGGTTGCATTTAGCAAAAAGGTCAAAATCACATTATTGGCTGTAATTCAAGGACAGGTTGCCATAGAAACTTGAGATTGGCCCAAAATAGGGGCAAGTTTAGGCATTCCTCAGTTGCTTTAGTATCACATTCCACCAGGGTTAACCAGTGTTATTTCACTATTATTTCATTCAGAAAATATATCAAGGGTAAACAAAGAAATAATAATAATTTTAAAAAGTGGCAAACCCTTAGATCAGAGATGTCAAACTCATTTTAATTCAGGGGCCACATTAAACCAATTTTGATCTGAGTTGGGCCGTACCACTAAATAATAAAATAATATATTTTATAAATAATGTCAACTCCAAATTTTCCTCTACGTTTTAGAACAATTAAGTGATCACATCTACCAACTGTCCTTTAAACCAATGTGATTAACATGAATAAACTGACACTTCTTCAGGAAATTAATGCAAATTTAACAAGATCACATCTCAGTTTATCATTTACATACATCAATTACAACGTACAGATTATTAATCTCGCCCAACATTGTACTCACTTTGTGTCCGTAGAGACATATCATGCTATAACTCAATGAATACTTGAGATATTAAGTATTGACATATCAATTGGGTCAGACCATCATATTAACTAATAAATAAGGAAAACTTCAGATTTTATATTTGATTTGGTGTAAAAAAAAAAGAAAGTAAAATTGCATGAAAATCATTTTGAACGAATTAATTAAAAAAAATGTTTTTACAGAAAATGTGAATGATCTTAAATAATATGAACAATTGAAATGTCATACAATACAATTAAATGCATTTTTTTTTCAATATTCTGCATGTTACTAAATATTTTGTGTATTTGTAATTGTAATGTAAGTTGTAACTGAGGCAAAAATATTGTTAAAATTGCACTTTTTTTTTTTTTTTTTTTACAGCAACTCAAATTGTTCTTGTTATTCACATTTTCAAGGAAATGTAGATGTAAACATTTTCATAATGTAATTTTACTTTTTCACTCTTATTATGTTCATGGTGATGGCTCATTAGATATCATATTGCACAGAATGTGGCCCATGATCTAAGACACTCCTCCACAGATCTACAGTGATCCTGCTTTGACTTGACTTATTTCTGAATTTAACTGTTAAGTTTAAACTAAATACATTCAACACATATAAAAGTTCGTAATGTACTTTATGGTGGGAAAGTGACAGCTATCTGTTATTGGATGTCACTGATGGGTATAAAGGACAAACACAAAATCTTTTCTTGAGAAATATATATTTAAATGTTCCACTAGTGTTTATTCGTTGATGACTCAATGGGTTCTTGGTACATCTCCACAGTTCCACTGAAATCATTAGTCATTGTTCCCAAACAGAAATGACAAAGGCGCCTCTATTTCAAACAGTTGCTAAATACATGTCAAAGCATCCATAGAAACAGCAATTTCCCAGGTCACCCTCTCAGAAAACTCTCAAAAAATCATGTAGTAAATTGATATCCCTAATAGTTTTAGGGAATTTCCATCATCTCCTAATAGGTCACATAATTTTAAAAAATTGCAGTAAAAAAAATTTGGCTGAACACCATCCCAATTTTTTTTTTCTCACAAATGTGATAGCTCTAGCAATCTTGTCTTGTCTTGTCTCCTCTCGTCTCTTCTCGTCATCTTCCACTTATCCGAGTCACGGGGGCAGCAGCCTCAGCAGAGAAGCCCAAACTTCCTTCACCACAGCTACATCAGCCACCTCCTCCAGGGGAATCCCGAAGTGTTCCCAGTCCAACCGAGAGATATAATCCCTCCAGTGTGTCCTGGGTCGGCCCCGAGGTCTCCTCTCAGACAGATGTGGAGGCGTCCAGGAGGCATCCACACGAGATGCTCGCGCCACCTCAGCTGGCTCCTCTCGACACGGAGGAGCAGCGGTTCTACTCCGAGCCTCTCTCGGATGCCCGAGCTTCTCACCCTATCTCTAAGGCTGAGCCTGGCCACCCTGCGAAGGAAACTCATTTTGGCCGCTTGTAGCCGGGATCTCATTCTTTCAGTCATGACCCAAAGGTCATGACCATAGGTGAGGGTCGGAACGTAGATCGACCAGTAAATCGAAAGCTTTGCCTTCTGGCTTAGCTCCTTCTTCACCACAACGGATCAGTTTAGCACCTGCATTACTGCGGATGCCGCCCCAATCTGTCTGTGGACCTCCCACCCCATCCTTCTGTAACTTGTGAATAAGATCCCGAGGTACTTGAACACCTCCACCTGAGGCAGGACCTTCCCCCTGACCAAGAGAGAGCACTCTATCTTTTTCCGGCTGAGGACCATGGCCTCAGGCTTGGGGGTGCTGATCTTCATTCAAGCTGCTTCACACTCGGTTGCGAACCCCTCCAATGAGAGCTGGAGGTCACTGCTCAATGAAGCTAAGAGGACTACATCTTCTGCAAAAAGCAGAGACGAGATCCTCCTGCCACCGAACTCGACCCCCTCCCCTACCCAACTGCACTTAGACATTCTATTTATAAAGGTTATGAACAGAGAAAGGGAAGTCCTGGCGGAGTCCAAGCCTCACCGGAAAACGATCCGACTTAGTACTGGCTAATGCGGACAAAGCTCTCGCTCCTTCGGTACAAGGATTGAATGGCTCCCAGCAGGAGACCATCCACTCCATCCAGAGGTACCTGCAGGGTACCTCTGGGGACACAGTCATGAACCTTTTCCAAATCCACAAAACAAATGTTGACTGCTTGAGCAAACTCCCATGCCCCCTCCAGCACCCCTGCGAGGGACTAGTGTTCCACGTCTGGGTCAAAAACTACATTGCTCCTCTTCGATCTGACGTTCGACCACCGATCGTACCCTCCTTTACAGCACCTTGGAGTAGACCTTAGTTGGGAGGCTGAGGAGTGTGATCCCACAGTAGTCGGAGCACACACTCTGGTTCCCTTTCTTAAAGATGGGAACCACCACCCGGTCTGCCACTCCAGTGGCACTGCCCCCAATGTCCATGCAATGTTGTAGAGTCATGTCAGTCAAGCGAGTCCAACAACATCCAGAGCTTTCAGATACCCAGGGTGGATTTAATTGATCCCCGTGCTCCACCACCACAGATTGACTTCACTGCCTCAGCGACTTCTGCCCTGGAGATGGGTCCACACATCACCCGGTTTCTCAGCTCTGCTTCCAACCTGGAATGCATGTTGGTGGGATTGAGAAGCTCAAAGTATTCCTTCCACCGTCCAACTATATCCTCAGTTGAGGTCAGCAGCTCTCCACCTGCACTGTAAACAGCATGGACAGATTGCTGCCTTTCCCCCTGAGGTGCCGGACGATTTGCCAGAACCCCTTTGGAGCCAATCGGTAGTCTTACTTCATGATATCACCGAACTCCACCCACACCCTTTTCCCTCTGCAGCCGCAGCCCACTTAGCCTGCCGGTACCAGTCAGCTGCTTCCGGAGACCCACAGGACAGCCATGCCCTGTAGGCCTTCTTCTTCAGCCTGACGGCTCCCCTCACCTCTGGAGTCCACCAGCGGGTACGGGGGTTACCGCCATGACTGGCCCCGGCTATCCTCCGGCCACAGATCACTACAGCCACTTCGACCATGGCGGAGTGGAACACAGCCCATTCAGACTCAATGTTCCCCTCCACCCTCGGGACCTAATTGAAACTCTGCAGGAGGTATGAGTTGAAGATCCGCCTAACAGGTTCTTCCACCAGGCATTCCCAGCAGACCCGCACTACTCGTTTGGATCTACCAGGTCCCCCGGCGAAAAATGTTGTTTTATTTTTTTACTTTATTACAATTGAGAAGTTGTACTTAAGTTGAATCAGTACTTCTACTTTTTTTTCACACAAGCAGCTGTACTTCTACTTAAGTACATAATATGAGTACTTTTACCACCTCTGCTTATTTTAAGTGTGATGACATATTTGGACTACAAATGAGAAAAATACACTCAGTTAGATTTTGGTTTTTGCAGTGTGTGGATAATTTTTACTGCTTAATTTTCACATTTGAGCTGATTTCTATACTTAATTCAATTCAACAAAGTTGTCTCACAGGTATTTCCAAAAACACAATCAACTACAGAAATAGATAAAAGGTCCCAAGCATCCCCTGTCCTTTGACCCTCCTTCTCAGCAAGAAAAATCTCCAAAACCCAGTGGGAAAAAGGCGATATCTAGACTTCAGGTTCCACACACAGACCAATATGATCTACAGTCAAATCATAATTGTATAATAACCTACATAAAATATTACTTTTTTTCTTCTTAGTTTGATATAAAAAAAAAATAATATTACATTAAAAAATAATTACAACTTCAAATTCTTGTCATTGTTTCCGTGCTAAAATAATATTGTAGTCTCATCAATTTGGGGTTTAACCTACCACTAATTGCAACAGAATTTTTTTCTTCAAATCCCAGACCAGACAAGTCAAAGGAGCAACATAGTAAAAATGCACTAAAATGTACCTTGAGCAAAAGTGTGATATGACCACCCAATGATCAGAAAAAGCATATTTTTGGTCATATACTCATTCCCAAGCAAATTATTTCAGTAATTTTGAATCCTAAATGTCTTTTTTGGGCATGAGGAATGTTTTTTGACAAATATGAATTTCCAAAACTTTCTTTCCTTATCTGCATTTATGATTTATAAGTCCAATATGAACTCTAAAATATCCAAAAATGCCCTATATAATCAAATCTAAACCAGTTATTCAAGTGGTTTGAGGTTAAAAACGTCTTCACTGGGTACAGGGAAACATTTTGGAAAAAATCTAATTTTCACACACCTCTACTAAATTGCATAAATCCAACATGGCTGCCAAAATGTCTGAAAACACATTTTCTGTAGATAAACCTAGAGTGTATTTAGTGAGCATGGGGAGCCAGTTCAAAATTGCTTCTTTGCTATCTTGCATTAATCAAATATGGCTGACACTGTCTATGGCAGGATATGAGAAGGACAAATAAAGACTGTGAGTATTAGTTATAAGTAAGATAAGGATGTGAGTATTAGTTATAAGTAAGATAAGGATGTGAGTATTAGTTATAAGTAAGATAAGGATGTGAGTATTAGTTATAAGTAAGATAAGGATGTGAGTATTAGTTATAAGATAAGATAAGGATGTGAGTATTAGTTATAAGTAAGATAAGGATGTGAGTATTAGTTATAAGTAAGATAAGGATGTGAGTATTAGTTATAAGATAAGATAAGGATGTGAGTATTAGTTATAAGTAAGATAAGGATGTGAGTATTAGTTATAAGATAAGATAAGGATGTGAGTATTAGTTATAAGATAAGTTAAGGATGTGAGTATTAGTTATAAGATAAGGATGTGAGTATTAGTTATAAGATAAGATAAGGATGTGAGTATTAGTTATAAGGTAAGATAAGGATGTGAGTATTAGTTATAAGATAAGTTAAGGATGTGAGTATTAGTTATAAGATAAGATAAGGATGTGAGTATTAGTTATAAGATAAGGATGTGAGTATTAGTTATAAGATAAGATAAGGATGTGAGTATTAGTTATAAGTAAGATAAGGATGTGAGTATTAGTTATAAGGTAAGATAAGGATGTGAGTATTAGTTATAAGATAAGATAAGGATGTGAGTATTAGTTATAAGTAAGATAAGGATGTGAGTATTAGTTATAAGTAAGATAAGGATGTGAGTATTAGTTATAAGGTAAGATAAGGATGTGAGTATTAGTTATAAGTAAGATAAGGATGTGAGTATTAGTTATAAGATAAGATAAGGATGTGAGTATTAGTTATAAGATAAGATAAGGATGTGAGTATTAGTTATAAGTAAGATAAAGATGTGAGTATTAGTTATAAGGTAAGATAAGGATGTGAGTATTAGTTATAAGTAAGATAAGGATGCGAGTATTAGTTATAAGTAAGATAAGGATGTGAGTATTAGTTATAAGATAAGATAAGGATGTGAGTATTAGTTATAAGTAAGATAAGGATGTGAGTATTAGTTATAAGATAAGATAAGGATGTGAGTATTAGTTATAAGGTAAGATAAGGATGTGAGTATTAGTTATAAGATAAGATAAGGATGTGAGTATTAGTTATAAGATAAGATAAGGATGTGAGTATTAGTTATAAGATAAGATAAGGATGTGAGTATTAGTTATAAGTAAGATAAGGATGTGAGTATTAGTTATAAGGTAAGATAAGGATGTGAGTATTAGTTATAAGATAAGATAAGGATGTGAGTATTAGCTATAAGATAAGATAAGGATGTGAGTATTAGTTATAAGGTAAGATAAGGATGTGAGTATTAGTTATAAGTAAGATAAGGATGTGAGTATTAGTTATAAGTAAGATAAGGATGTGAGTATTAGTTATAAGATAAGATAAGGATGTGAGTATTAGTTATAAGTAAGATAAGGATGTGAGTATTAGTTATAAGATAAGATAAGGATGTGAGTATTAGTTATAAGATAAGTTAAGGATGTGAGTATTAGTTATAAGATAAGGATGTGAGTATTAGTTATAAGATAAGATAAGGATGTGAGTATTAGTTATAAGGTAAGATAAGGATGTGAGTATTAGTTATAAGATAAGTTAAGGATGTGAGTATTAGTTATAAGATAAGATAAGGATGTGAGTATTAGTTATAAGATAAGGATGTGAGTATTAGTTATAAGATAAGATAAGGATGTGAGTATTAGTTATAAGTAAGATAAGGATGTGAGTATTAGTTATAAGTAAGATAAGGATGTGAGTATTAGTTATAAGGTAAGATAAGGATGTGAGTATTAGTTATAAGATAAGATAAGGATGTGAGTATTAGTTATAAGTAAGATAAGGATGTGAGTATTAGTTATAAGTAAGATAAGGATGTGAGTATTAGTTATAAGGTAAGATAAGGATGTGAGTATTAGTTATAAGTAAGATAAGGATGTGAGTATTAGTTATAAGATAAGATAAGGATGTGAGTATTAGTTATAAGGTAAGATAAGGATGTGAGTATTAGTTATAAGTAAGATAAGGATGCGAGTATTAGTTATAAGTAAGATAAGGATGTGAGTATTAGTTATAAGATAAGATAAGGATGTGAGTATTAGTTATAAGTAAGATAAGGATGTGAGTATTAGTTATAAGATAAGATAAGGATGTGAGTATTAGTTATAAGGTAAGATAAGGATGTGAGTATTAGTTATAAGATAAGATAAGGATGTGAGTATTAGTTATAAGATAAGATAAGGATGTGAGTATTAGTTATAAGATAAGATAAGGATGTGAGTATTAGTTATAAGTAAGATAAGGATGTGAGTATTAGTTATAAGGTAAGATAAGGATGTGAGTATTAGTTATAAGATAAGATAAGGATGTGAGTATTAGCTATAAGATAAGATAAGGATGTGAGTATTAGTTATAAGGTAAGATAAGGATGTGAGTATTAGTTATAAGTAAGATAAGGATGTGAGTATTAGTTATAAGTAAGATAAGGATGTGAGTATTAGTTATAAGGTAAGATAAGGATGTGAGTATTAGTTATAAGGTAAGATAAGGATGTGAGTATTAGTTATAAGATAAGATAAGGATGTGAGTATTAGTTATAAGATAAGGATGTGAGTATTAGTTATAAGTAAGATAAGGATGTGAGTATTAGTTATAAGTAAGATAAGGATGTGAGTATTAGTTATAAGTAAGATAAGGATGTGAGTATTAGTTATAAGTAAGATAAGGATGTGAGTATTAGTTATAAGATAAGATAAGGATGTGAGTATTAGTTATAAGTAAGATAAGGATGTGAGTATTAGTTATAAGGTAAGATAAGGATGTGAGTATTAGTTATAAGATAAGTTAAGGATGTGAGTATTAGTTATAAGATAAGGATGTGAGTATTAGTTATAAGATAAGATAAGGATGTGAGTATTAGTTATAAGTAAGATAAGGATGTGAGTATTAGTTATAAGTAAGATAAGGATGTGAGTATTAGTTATAAGGTAAGATAAGGATGTGAGTATTAGTTATAAGATAAGTTAAGGATGTGAGTATTAGTTATAAGATAAGATAAGGATGTGAGTATTAGTTATAAGATAAGGATGTGAGTATTAGTTATAAGTAAGATAAGGATGTGAGTATTAGTTATAAGTAAGATAAGGATGTGAGTATTAGTTATAAGATAAGATAAGGATGTGAGTATTAGTTATAAGTAAGATAAGGATGTGAGTATTAGTTATAAGGTAAGATAAGGATGTGAGTATTAGTTATAAGTAAGATAAGGATGTGAGTATTAGTTATAAGTAAGATAAGGATGTGAGTATTAGTTATAAGTAAGATAAGGATGTGAGTATTAGTTATAAGTAAGATAAGGATGTGAGTATTAGTTATAAGTAAGATAAGGATGTGAGTATTAGTTATAAGTAAGATAAGGATGTGAGTATTAGTTATAAGGTAAGATAAGGATGTGAGTATTAGTTATAAGATAAGATAAGGATGTGAGTATTAGTTATAAGTAAGATAAGGATGTGAGTATTAGTTATAAGGTAAGATAAGGATGTGAGTATTAGTTATAAGATAAGATAAGGATGTGAGTATTAGTTATAAGGTAAGATAAGGATGTGAGTATTAGTTATAAGATAAGATAAGGATGTGAGTATTAGTTATAAGTAAGATAAGGATGTGAGTATTAGTTATAAGTAAGATAAGGATGTGAGTATTAGTTATAAGGTAAGATAAGGATGTGAGTATTAGTTATAAGGTAAGATAAGGATGTGAGTATTAGTTATAAGGTAAGATAAGGATGTGAGTATTAGTTATAAGATAAGTTAAGGATGTGAGTATTAGTTATAAGATAAGATAAGGATGTGAGTATTAGTTATAAGTAAGATAAGGATGTGAGTATTAGTTATAAGGTAAGATAAGGATGTGAGTATTAGTTATAAGATAAGATAAGGATGTGAGTATTAGTTATAAGGTAAGATAAGGATGTGAGTATTAGTTATAAGATAAGATAAGGATGTGAGTATTAGTTATAAGTAAGATAAGGATGTGAGTATTAGTTATAAGTAAGATAAGGATGTGAGTATTAGTTATAAGTAAGATAAGGATGTGAGTATTAGTTATAAGGTAAGATAAGGATGTGAGTATTAGTTATAAGGTAAGATAAGGATGTGAGTATTAGTTATAAGGTAAGATAAGGATGTGAGTATTAGTTATAAGATAAGTTAAGGATGTGAGTATTAGTTATAAGATAAGGATGTGAGTATTAGTTATAAGTAAGATAAGGATGTGAGTATTAGTTATAAGTAAGATAAGGATGTGAGTATTAGTTATAAGTAAGATAAGGATGTGAGTATTAGTTATAAGTAAGATAAGGATGTGAGTATTAGTTATAAGATAAGATAAGGATGTGAGTATTAGTTATAAGTAAGATAAGGATGTGAGTATTAGTTATAAGGTAAGATAAGGATGTGAGTATTAGTTATAAGATAAGTTAAGGATGTGAGTATTAGTTATAAGGTAAGATAAGGATGTGAGTATTAGTTATAAGGTAAGATAAGGGACTGATCTGGGGTTGTAAATTGTCCAGTTCTGGTCAATGTCTATGTCCAGTGATGACCCTAACAAACATGTTTTTGGGTGATACTGGACAAAACCCACCCAGACACTTAAACTCCACACAAAGGTCTGTACGGTCTGGGAATCAAACCCGGGCGCTAACCAGTCAGCCACGGTGCTGCTACTACTGTACCTTCAAAAGTGATGAATAGTTTGGTTATTAAAATAAATAAGTAATAAATACAAATAATGTTCTTTTTTTTTAAATAATGGGTACATATACCATGGAATATTTCTATTTTTATTAAATTTTATTTATGTAATTTCTAACAACAGAGAATAATGTTTATGTTAAATATCTTTGTATTGATAAACTGAAGATGTGCCTTTGTTGTTCATAAAAATAAATTTCTCTGATTAAAATGTGTCGAAGCAGAAGGCTTTATCAGGCAATTTCATTGTGTTCTTTCAGCCATATTGGATTTATGTAAATTAGACACTTTTTATATGGTCCATGTCAGTTAATACGTTTTAGGCTTTACATCACTAAAATATTTTTTTTAGAACTAATTACACAGACAAAAATGTGTTTTGGTGGCCATATTGGATTTATGCAAATTTAACATATTTGCCCCAGGTAGATTTGGGTGCATTGTAGCGTGTTGTTCTAAGGACTCCTCTGGTGTCAGATCTGAAGACAAAAATTCTGTTGCAATTTGTGGTGGGTTATGTGACCAAATGATTGACTAGACTATTAAATTATAAAAATATTTACATTTACAAAGTATCCTGTAACAATAAAATACGAATAAAGTGAAATAAAATGAAAATTAAACACAATTTTATGCATCTGTTACTTACCATTTACCATCTTTGTAGATCTGATCCATAATGCACATGTAGAAATGATAGGTTGAAGCAGAATATTGTTAAAATTACACTTACTTTCTTTTAAAATATTGTTTGTTTTTTTTTTGGGGGGGGGGTATTCACATCTTTTGTTTGGACAGTTGTTAAAAGTAAGTATTCTTCTAATTTAACCCTTTATACCCAGCTGTATCAGTGCTAATGTGTTCTGAATGGATGGTTTAGTTTAAATATTCAGAAAAATTCAACAGTTTGTTCTGTATTTAAAATTTCCAGTCATGCTAATAGAATAGTAAACTGTATATATTGTGACAGTGACTCATTATAAAAAGAGATGATGAAAAAATACAAATAAACACATAAATAAATAAAAAGAAAATTAAACACATTTTAAAAAATTTAATAAAAATGCTAAATCAAATAAAATAGTCACTGGTCTTTTTTTCAACATAATTTTCCTTCTCTCTGTTTTTTTTTGTCTTTTTATATTTTTCCTGTTGTTTCCAATGTTATGATTTTCCTTTATTTACATATTTTTTGCTGTGTTTTGTTAATGAACTTGATGTATAGAGATAAACACGTGTCAAAAAGGAGATGATTTAGGAAAAGGAAAAGCCAAACTAAAACTACAGGGACCAAATTACAACTTTCTTTGTTTTTGTTGTTGTTGTTTTTTTTTTTTTTTTTTTACTTAATATTAATTTTTTTTTTAAATTGCACATTTTTGCACGCTATTCATTATTTTGCATATATTTATTAATTTTGTAAAAAAAAATTTAATCCATTTAGTTTTTATATTATTATTTTTTCTTAAATTTTCTTCTGTTTGTGTCTTACTTGTGTCATGTTACTTACTAATTTGTTGGTTTATTAGTCATTTTTGTTCATTTTGTTAATCACTTTGGCTGTTTTTGTTCATTCTGTTATTTTCTTCTTCTTCTTTTTTTTTTTTTTAAAAAAAAGCAGAACTGTTGAAGTCTCAGGAGTTAAAGGGTTAATTAGGGTTTGGGGGTAAACTGAAACAAAGACAAAAAGTTTATAGGTGGCTGAAGATGGAAATGAAGGAAATGAGTTTGAGATCTAAAGGGTTTTCTGAGCTTTTCATCATAGTCTGACAAACAAGGGGGCCCCTAAACAGCATCTTGCTTAGGGCCCCAACGAAACTAGAAACAGCCCTGGGCAAAGTTGAGGTACATTCTGAACATGTCAGGACCCACATTACAGACAATCAATCAATCAACCACTGCAGTACATGCAATTTAGATTCAAATGGTGTGAGGTAACTGGGGAAACCACACAGAACATGCAAACTCCACCCTTTTTATCTCTTCATCATCTTGCCCAAGGACACTTTGACATGACAGGATTCAAACTGTCAACCCCTTTGGTCATTGAAGAATAATAATAAAAAATCTGGATGTATTTTATACGTACACCGTTTGCTAAGTGATGTGAGTGTAGGCTTTTGTTTGTTATGTTTGGGTTTGGGAAGATTGTATTTTTTTTATATTTATTATATATATTGTTGTGGATTTTCGTCATGGATCAAGGATGTCACCACCAGAAGATGAGTAGGAAAAGGCTCCGTTTATTTTTTCCTTTTTTCACCCAAAAGATAAAATAAAATGAAATAGAAAAAAAATAAATTATATATATATATATATATTTAAAATATTTATATATATATATATATATATATATATATATATATATATATATATATATATATATATATATATATGTATATTTATTTATTTATTTATTTTTTCTATTGGGTGAAAAAAGGGAAAAAAAGTACATTATTGAGAAAATGTCTGACATATTTTTGTTTAATAAACAAATAAATAAATACAAATATAAATAATAATAATGGATTACATTTCTATAGTGCTTTTCAAGGCACCCAAAGTGCTTTACATTATTGATCAATTATTCATTCACTCTCACATTTTCCATCTGGTGGTGTTAAACTACATTTGTGGCAGACTGACGTTCTGTTCCAGTATTAGTACTTACTGGCCTTTACACTCTATCTTTGGATATGGAGAACGTCCCATTTCTAATCATGATGAAGTTAAATGTACTGTAAGTTCCCTGTGCATTTTGTAATAAACATTCAAAATGTAATTACTTTTTCATTTAATTTTATAATAAACTGCCCCAATGCATTTTGTAATACATTTTGCAGCATTATATAATCATTTATTCCATTTTGCAGCAGTATGGTGCTTTGGTGGTAATTAGACATATTAGACATATGGACAATTTGAAATTACAGATATATTTTGGAAATAGAAATGTTATTGTTTGTTTAGCCTTTTGAGACAATTTCATATTAGTTTAAAATGTATCTTAGAGAATAAATGATCTGGTCACAGCAGCTCTGTAATGAATATTATCTGTTAATTCAACTTTTGAATAGTGTTATTAGGCTAATACAGTGATACTAATAATACAAATAAACTATGCTTTAGAATTGTCATTATGTAATGCACCATGTTATTATATTTTCTAGAGAACAAAAAAGTTGCAAGTGCATTTTGTAATAATCTTCTCAAAATGTAATAACTTATTACATAATGCTGCAAAATGTATTACAAAATGTGGCTTTATTACAAAATGAAATGAAAAAGTTATTACATTTTGGACATTTATTACAAAATGTGGCTCAACATACCCGCGCTCATCCACAGTTATGAGTCATTAAAAAATATTTTTTAATTAATATTCAGGTTGCGGCCAGTTGGGTTGTTTGTTGTTTGAGATAAACATTAAAATAATCTGGTAAATACACTTTATTAACTGAATGTCCGTGAAGGTGACGTGGTCAGTATCCTACAGTATGGACGGAGCAAGAGAGAAAGTCAAGTTAGTAGAGTGGAAGCTCCAGTAACATACAAATAAAACAGACATTCACTGAGATTTTTAAAGATGATGAGCAGCTCCCAGTGTTTTCTTTTCTATGGAAACTGGGTTCAAATGTCTCTTTGGATGTTACAGGTTGCCGACCCCAATGACATGGGATTTTAACACGGAAATAAATGCAGGTATGTGAGTAAGGTCATGTGATGATCATAAAGACCATTAATTATATTTTTAAAAAGCGGGTCAAGAAGCGGGTCGGGTCTGTTCTTTTCAAATATATTTATTGCAGTCCGAGCTGCGGGGGGGGGGGGGGGTTAGTTAAAAAAGCGTTTATACATTGACCCGCTCATCACTCACAGTCTGTCACTGGGTTTAATGTTCAATGTTCAGTCAGTGAAGACACATTTTCCCACTGAGACCAAAACATTTCATCTAAATCTACATTTTCTTTTACTTTTAACGAACATTTAATTCAAAATTGGTATTTTTTAAAAATAATTTTAAAGGGTTTAGGGGGTAGTATTGGGGGGGGGGCTTGGAATGAATTAGGCCTTTTACATGTAAAGTGTGACTCTATTTACAAAAACACTTCTGGAATGAATTAATTTCGTAAGTAGAAATACCACTGTATTAAAAAATGAAAAACTATAAAAATGTTTAATACTCTATAAAACTAACCAAGCATGCCTTCAGGTATAGGAGGTTGAAGTGACACAACAGACTGATTAGGATTTGAACTGCCAACCCACTCTACTAACTGAGCTACAGCTGCCCCATATGTAAAGTCACATGTTTCTAGGATTGTTTTCCTCTGAAAAGTCAACTTTACATATTCTAAAGATGAGGATTTTTATTTCTACTAGACAGGAAGAACATGAAAAATGGTAATCTGAAAACTAAGTCAATCTGAGCAAAAGGTGTCATACTTGTTTAGGAAACTGTAGTGGAAGTTTAATGTGGTGTAAAACATAAATAATACATGGAATTTGCCTCAGGTGTCTGTAGAGCAATTACAGTATTTACTTACATTCTGTTGTCTGTAACACAACAGTTCATGTCATTTTCTAAACCTGCTTTACCCTCATTAGGGTCATAGGGGTCACTGGGGACCTATCCCAGCTACAACGGGTGAAAGTGGGGTTAACCCTATCTGTACTTTAATAATAATAATAATAATAATAATAATAATAATAATAATAATAATAATAATAATAATAATAATAATAATAATAATAAGAATAAGAATAATAAGAATAATAAGAATAATAAGAATAATAATAATAAAACCTCCAACTTACATAATACTTTTTTGGTGCTTTACATAACAGACAACAAGCAATGTATTAAAAATAATTAAATATGTAAAATAAAATAAGATGAGATAAAATATAAATAAATAAATAGATAAAATACAAAATAAAGAAAGAAAAAAAAGAAAAACTAAGCAAACTAAAAGTCAAGTAAAATACTTTACTTGAGTATTTATTTTTATGGAAACTTTTTACTTTTATTCCCTATAGTTTTACATAAATATCTGTACTTTATACTCTATATTCTCAGAACAGACTCGTTACTTTTTCAAACTAAGCAGATGTGACAGTATGAAAAATAAGTCACTAGAGGAAAAAAACAGTGGGAGGAGAGAACTATGACTTAGTATATTATAATTATATGACTATTATTGTACAATTTTGACTTTTTATCTCATCATTTAGACTTTTTATTTCACAATTTTAACATTTTTTAACATTTAAAAATTTTATCTTAAAATTATGGATTTTTTTAATCTCATTTGTAATTAAAAAATAAAATCTCATGATGACTTTTTATCTAAATTGTGACTTTTTTTCCAATTTTTCTTAAATTTCCTGCCCATACCCAGTGACCCTATCAAACATATTATGTACAAAGTAACTCACTTTTAAAGTCTTTATTTTAGATACCTTTTAAACTTTTCAGATTTTTCCAGGTTAAATAAGTATTATTGTGTTCATTGCAAAAAAAATTTTCAAAAAATAAATGCAATTTTACTTTTTACTTTTGTACTTTATTAAAATTGTGAAATTGTACATGTCTACTTTTACTTAAGTAAGGAGTTGAATCAGTACTTCTACTTTTACTAGGGTTAGGGTTAGGGTATTATATGTACAGTACACTCTAATACAGGGGTTTTCCAATAGAGCAGAGCAGGTGGGCTTCCTCTGGGGGGTGCCAGAGAACTTCAGGAGAGACGCAGTATGAGAAAAAATAAACTTTAATAAAGAAAAACATGTGAACATGTGGTTAGCTATCTACAGTACATGGGAGGACAAAATCACACCTGAAGTAAAAAAGAGAAAATATTAAGATGTGTTTAAAGAGACTTTAAAAAAGACACACTAATGTGGAAATGTATTTAAAAATGGTTAAAACACAAACATGTTAAGATGTCTTAAAAGAGTCATTAAATAACAAACAAAGATGTTAAAATTGGTTTAAAAAATTTAGAAACACACAAATATCAGGGAACAAATGTTAAAAACATACACAGATGTCAAAACATGTTTAAAAAGATGCTGAAAACACACAAAAAAGTTAAAAGAGATATTAAAAAACCATACACAGATGTGGAAATGTATTTAAAAACTGTTAACGCCCCCCCCACAGAAATCTTAAAATATCTTAAAGGAGATAATAAATAACATGCACATGTTAAAATTTGTCTGAAGAGTAAATATGGGGAAACAAATGATAAAAAACATACAAAGAACTTATTTAAAAACATTCTGAAAATACACACAAAAATGTTTTGGTGAAAATTGTTGAGTGTTTGTACAGTAACTGCAAAAAGTACTAGTAAAACAAAGTAAAAAGGCAGTAAAGACCATTACCCTGCACCAATAGTTTACAGTGAATCACTGTATTAGACTGAAATATATTATGGAATTACTGCATTTTCTGCACTATAAGGTGAACTGTCAATTAATGTTTTTTAATGAAGGCTTTTCGTATATAAGGTGCATTAAGTCAAGTCAAATTATGAGATAAAAAGTAAAAAGTACGAGATAAAAAGTCCAAATTATAAGATAAAAAGTAAAAATCATGAGATAAAAAGTCAAAATTATGAGATAAAATCCAAATTA
This sequence comes from Siphamia tubifer, assembly GCA_020466265.1. Taxonomy (NCBI): domain Eukaryota; kingdom Metazoa; phylum Chordata; class Actinopteri; order Kurtiformes; family Apogonidae; genus Siphamia; species Siphamia tubifer. Next base: position 13,909,826 of record CM035787.1, on the reverse strand, counting down.
ATGAAATAAAAAGACAAAATTATGAGATAAAAAGTAAAAATTATAAGATAAAAAATAAAAATTATGAGATAAAAATTCAAAATTATCAGATAAAAAGTCAAAATTATAAGATAAAAATTCAAAATTATCAGATAAAAAGTCAAAATTATAAGATAAAAAATAAAAATTATGAGATAAAAATTCAAAATTATAAGATAAAAAGTCAAAATTATCAGAAAAAAAGTCAAAATTATCAGATAAAAAGTCAAAATTATAAGATAAAAAGTCAAAATTATGAGATAAAAAGTCAAAATTATAAGATAAAAAGTCAAAATTATGAGATAAAAAGTCAAAATTATAAGATAAAAAGTCAAAATTATCAGAAAAAAAGTCAAAATTATAAGATAAAAAGCCAAAGTTATGAGATTCAAAATCAAAATCATGAGATAAAAAGTTAAAATCATGAGATAAAAAGTCAAATTCCCAGTTACTAAGCACTACCAGAATTAATCCATATATAAATCACACTGTGTTTTTTGTACAACTGTAACAATAACTGCCTCATGTCCAATAATCTCTCATTTTTCTCAGTTTGGTGTCTGTGCAGTTACTGCCTTTTTACTTTGCAGGGCAGAATAACCCACATGCAGTTTCCAGTGTGTGTGTCCATGTGAATGCAGGAAGTGTGAACTGACGCGACTGTACTTGGCTCTGCAGATATTCTGTGACAGTATATGAGCGCAAATATTGACTTTTGCTTGGCTGTGAATTCTGCAGGACACCTATCATATCTGCCATCTCGTACAGTGCATGAGTCAATATGTTTGTTTTGTTTGATAACTGCCCATCATTTCTGTCCAGTCAAACAGCCTTTTGCACACGTCGTCAAGAGCGTAAAGGTAAAGAGTTTAGAAAGGGGTGCCAGGGAAAAACATCTAAAGGCAAACCCCCCCCCCCCCCCCTAAAAAAAAAAAAAAAGAATTAAAGGTGAGATCCAAACCCTGTAATTCTAGATCTTAATAAAATTGTAAGAAAAATAAATTATTTCCTTTTTTTTTCTCTTTTTTTTTTTTTTTTTTTACAGATATGTATTCTGCAGAAGAGGATTATCAAGATATTTATTAATAGTAGTCTGAATTTGCAATTTTTCCTCAGAATTTTGACTGTTTTAAATATTTTTTTTTACTATTGCTTTGAGACTAAACATCCTGAAAAGTGAATTCATTTATAGTGGATTGCAGTGACACCTTCGGCCACAATCAGTGATGTTTTTAAGGTACGAAGACTCTAATTCCCATGAGCACTAGCACCTACTGTTCTAAGGGCATAACTCTGGGCAAAACTGTATTTGATTTGAAGCTAATGAATAAATAATAATAATAATGGGTTGGACTTATATAGCACTCTTTGGCCAGTCAAAGCATCACATTAGTTAGCCATGGTTCATTCACTCTCACATTCTAGCTCTGATGGTGACTGACTACATCTGTATAGACAGTTGCCCTGGAGCAGATTGACAGAAGCATGGCAGCCATTTTGCACCTACACCCCCTCTGACCACCACCAAACATGCAAACACTAGTGTGAGTCACACTGGAGGTTAGAAGGGTGAAGTGTCTTGCCTAAGGGCACTACAGACTGACTAGGACATAGCTGGATTCAAAACCCCAACCCTATGGATTTTTCAAGGTTGCTTCAGGTCAAAGGTCATGGTGCCATTTTGAAGCCTACATAATAATAATAATAATAATAATAATAATAATAATAATAATAATAATAATAATAATAATAATAATAATAATAATAATAATAATAATAATAATAATAATAATAATAATAATAATAATAATAATAATAACAGGGCGGCACGGTGGTGCAGTGGTTAGCACTTGTGCCTCACAGCAAGAAGGACCCTGGTTCGAATCCCACACCAGACCTTTCTGTGTGGAGTTTGCATGTCCTCCCCGTGTCCGCGTGGGTTTTCGCCGGGCACTCCTGTTTCCTCCCACCATCCAAACACATGCACTGATAAGTTAATTGGTTAATCTAAAATTGTCCATAGGTGTGAATGTGAGAGTGATTGTTTGTCTATATATGTTCAGCCCTGAGATGAACTGGCGTCTCATACAGGGTGTACCCCGCCTTCACCCATTGTAGCTGGATTAGGCCCCCAGTGACCCCTACGACCCTAGTGAGGGTAAAGTGGGTTCAGATAATGAATGCATGAATGAATAATAATAATAATAATGGATTTGATTTATATAGCACTTATTTGGTCACTCAAACCCATTATTCATTCATTCTCACATTCTCCCTCTGATGGTGGTAAAATATATTTGTAGCCACAGCTGCCCTGGGGCGTGGGAAGTTATTTAGTCTTTATAGTAGTTCTGAATAATTAGGCAAAAATGAATTTAATGTTTTATAATTCTAAACACTGTTTTCACATATTTTGGATGATTGTGATTGTGATTCTATTGTCTACTTCTATTTTCTACCTGAATATGCTTTAGTTTTAAATAAATAAATATTTTTTTGTATTCTTAAGGAAGGTATGATTTAAAATATTCTACTTTTTTATTTTAATTTAAAAGGTATACTAGATGCGGTTGCAAAAATATTGGTATGACCGTTACCTGCCTGAATTTTACTCTGTATTGGATTGGATTGGATAGGAAATCAGTGGTATCAAACATCACTATCACAGACCAACTATTTACATTTACACTAACTTTTCCACAAAGCATTCAGACATTGTCATAAACTCCTTCAGTCCTTCAACTCCTCCATCATTCTGCATTAGCAATTCAGCTAATGCTAACAGCGTCATAATTCTGCATTAGCAATTCAGCTAATGCTAACAGCGTCATCATTCTGCATTAGCAATTCAGCTAATGCTAACAGCGTCATAATTCTGCATTAGCAATTCAGCTAATGCTAACAGCGTCATCATTCTGCATTAGCAATTCAGCTAATGCTAACTGTGTCATCATTCTGCATTAGCAATTCAGCTAATGCTAACTGCGTCATCATTCTGCATTCACAATTTTATACTTTTATAACTGTCTTGTTCCTAAAGGACAGTTTACTGTAGTTTCCAAAAGTAATAAAAGCTAAATACAGAACCTTTTCAGTCTCACTTTACACAGCCCTTAGTTGGGGTGAAACTATGCTCCAAATTAAACATGCTAGCGATGCCAGAGAGCTAGCGCTAGCAGCAAACACAGATGCATTTACTAAGTGTTTGAGCTACTACAGAATTCTAATCAAATATAATGATCCAATGCATACGAATAAAGAAAAGCATTTTGTATATGTAGAAGGAAGAGGGACAAGTCCAGGTCTGTTTTCATTTCTTAACTGCATTAGTTCCATTTATCTTTTCAAACCAATGCACAGGTTTACAGGTGTTTTAGTCCATTATCTATCTCTCTACTGTTTATCTTTCTTTTTCTCTCTGTCAGTCCAGCTGCAGTTCCAGTGTCCACCATCACATACATAAAAAAATCTATTTCTTTAGGAAAAAAGGACTGGGATGACCAGATAAAATTGGCTGAAATACAGGGGGGTCGGTAGGTTGGGGGGGGACTCAGTGATGCCACAGGTACTTCTCCACCTACCTAGTTCTTATTCATGTTTAATTCTGAATAAAAGTTTGTAACCTTGTAAACACCTCGTATTTCCAGTTGAAAATGATAATTCTGAATTAAATTTAATTCCAAATAAAATCACTGGATTATTCCAATCTTAATTTCAAATTAGATAATTCCTCTGTAACATTATTCCTGTTGTTCTGCATATGTTCCTGGTCTCGTTGCGATGACGCACATATTCTGTTGTGGCATTAGTATGTTGATTTCTATTTCTGTGGTTGATTCGATCGAGCTGCTGCTTCATAATTATCACAAAAATGCAAACATCACATGTAGTATCTGGTCTAACATGTTGATAGTTGAAACGTAAGCAAAACAGGAAGTGGACGTGATCATTTTCTTCTGGACATCCAGACATTAAGTGGCCGTTCTGTCCAATTAGAACCCTCTGTACCTCCAGCTCTTAAAGGATAAGCCCAGAGTGGAATACACCTGTTTCATGTAAACCTTTATTCAGAACTAATATGTCCACGTAAACATGAAGGAAATACCAAACTTCCAAGGGCCCACATATGGGCACGAGTAGTTGTTCATACTTGTAAACAGAACCACCAGAACCTGTGGGTTCAACATTTCATGCACGCAGTACATTTTGAAAACAGAGATTCTCATGGATTGACTGATATAAGACACTTTCAGATTAATTAACCACATCAGTTAAAAATGACTCATTTGTTCAAACATGTTCAAACAAAAATCAAACAGGAAGTGGAAAAACTTACCTTTTATCTCCCATAATTATTCACAGAGGAACAATATTCCAACAAACATGGTCATATTCCAACAACAACATCCAAACCGAAAAATATATAGTCAAAATATTGTCCGAAACATTCATAAATATCCACACATGGCTGTTGCATCATGTGTTTTGCAATATATATATATATGTGTATATGGTTTGGCATAGGATGCACCAGAGTATAATCTTTCCATCGAGTCCTCATCGATAATCGTACACTGAAGCATTCAAGAATAGTCGCCTTTTTATTCAAGTGTGTCCAAAAGTGTTCAGAGTTTGACATTTTTGGACAACGCCTGGACATATCCTGTCATAAACATGAGCCAAATACTCATTTGTTATAGTATTGCTGTAAAATGTTCATATGAACTAGGTAAAACCTACTGCTGTGGTCCTCTAGTGTTTTCAGCTCTCACTGTGCAGACACACTTTTATTCAGGTGTTTTACTGAGGAAAAAATTCAGGCGAGATAGAAATTTAAATTATTTCACTGTGTTCCAACCTAAAATACTGGAAACACATTTAGGGTGTCAGCTTTAAAAGGAGACCAGCCCCATGGATGTACTCCAAATGGTTCAAGAACAGCATTCAATTTACTTTTATTAAAACATTTAGGTGAGATTTAGACAAAAATTACTGGAAATTTGGAGGGTTAAATTCTGGATTATGTTATTCATTCATATTTAATAATAATAATGTGACACATGTCAGTCCAGTCTTGTCTGACCTGAACAGTAAAGCTGGAAATATCTTTTGGAAATAACCTATTTTGGACCTAATGACCTCTTAAATTGTGGACTGTGAGCAGGCATATACTGTATGTAAAAATGAGGCTTTTCAATATAGAATCACAATTCAAAGGAGAAAAAGTCTGAATCTCAGAATTCTGGTGTTTTTATAATAATAAAAAAATATATATTGGACCTTCATTTTTTTGTTGGTTTGTTTGTTTTTGGGGGGTTGTTTTACTTTACAGTGGTCCTAATCCACTACAAAATACTGTATGTGCTCATTTACTGGAAAATAAAATATTAAAAGTACATATACAGTCATAAATGACTGTACACAAATGCTTCCAAATAACACAAACAGCGATGTTTAATTTAAAAATCTCTTCCTCGGATCATTATCTGACTACATTCAGGTAACCCCCCCCCCTCTTACTGTGTTCAGCTATGCATCACAAAGAGCACAGACCACATCCATAAATCCAGGTATAACAGATGTCTTGGCCATTTAAAGTGAAATAATAAAATGAATCATTTGGACTGATCTGACAGGTGAAGTGCAGTAGTTGTCTGTGTTGACTGTAGGAAGCTGCTGTGTGTTTTCATATACCATCTGGTTGATAACGTGTGTTATCCTGGAAGTTTCTTTGCAATTAGATTAGGTATTTTATTTGTCTGGGTGGGGAACACATCATAAACGATGAGCAGCGTGCCAAACTTTTTGCCAAAATGACATTTTACACTCATTGCAGATCAGAGTTCCTTCACAGTGATGTATTACAACAGAATAATAATAATAATAATAATAATAATAATAATAATAATAATAATAATAATAATAATAATAATAATAATAATAATAATAATAATAATAATAATAATAATAATAATAATAATATGCAGCAGCAAGATTATTAACAGGATCTAATAGAAGAGAACACATCACCCCTGTGCTCCAAACCCTTCACTGGCTACCAGTTGAGTTTAGAATTAAATTTAAAATCCTCCTCCTTACATATAAAACCATTAATGGTATGGGCCCCTCTTATCTTAAAGATGATCTGGTTCCGTACCAACCCAATAGAACCCTTCGTCCTCTGAATGCAGGTTTACTGAAAGTTCCTAGGGTTTCTAAAAGTACAGTAGGAGCTAGAGCCTTTAGTTATCAGGCCCCTGTCTTATGGAATCAGCTTCCCTTTAATATTAAAAACGCCGAAACAGTCTCTACATTTAAAATTAGGCTTAAAACATTCCTGTTTGAGAAAGCCTATGGTCAGGTTAGTTAAAAATTATGTGACTCATATATCATGTATACATGATGTATGAGTCACAGTTTAGTCTAGGCTGCCCTGGAGTATCTCGCCTGTGCTGACCTGTGACCCCGGACCACCGCCCCTGCCTGTCTGGACCAGCCCCGCTTCCTGCATTTATACATGGACGTTCATCTATAGCCTGTCCGTCCATGGGAGTGGATCTGTCCTTCAATGTGGTTCTCCTCAAGATTTCTTCTTTTTCCCACTGGGTTTTGAAGTTTTTTCTTGCCGAGAAGGAGGGTCTAAGGACAGGGGATGCTTGGGACTTTTCATGTATTTCTGTAGTTGATTGTGTTTTTGTAAAGCCCTGTGAGATGACTTTGTTGTGATTTAGGGCTTTATAAATAAAATTTAATTGAATTGAATTAATAATAATAGTAATGATTATAACAGGGTGGCATGGTGGTGCAGTGGTTAGCACTCGTGCCTCACAGCAACAAGGACCCTGGTTCGAATCCCACACCGGACCTTTCTGTGTGGAGTTTGCATGTCCTCCCCGTTTTTGCCGGGCACTCCGGTTTCCTCCCACCATCCAAACACATGCACTGATAGGTTAATTGGTTAAAACCTCCAACTCATATAATACTTTTTTGGACACTCAAAGACGCTTTACATAACAGACAACAAGCAATGCATTAAAAATAATTAAATATGTAAAATAATAATAATAATAATAATAATAATAATAATAATAATAATAATAATAATAATAATAATAATAATAATAATAATAATAATAATAATAATAATAATAATAATAATAATATTACTACTACTACTACTACTACTACTAGTAATAATAATAATAATAATAATAATAATAATAACAATGCAGTATTTACTTCAGTATTCAGACACAAATATAAATAAAACAACAGTGAAATCCATAAAAAATATATGTTTTAGTTTAATCCTCAGTAGAAAACTAATGCTTAACCTTCACTTTCTGTTACCATCTCTTATGTTAAGGATGACCTTTGACCTCTTAAATCAGCTTTAAAATGCACTAAAATATTCATCTACCATCCAATTTGTTTCTCATCTCTTGGTTAAGTTCCTTATCCATTAAAATACTTGTTTTAATATTTTTGATGTTTCTCTGGGTCTTTTTTTTGTCAGTATACAAAAAAGACTCTGCAAGTCTATACTGACTCACATATGTGAACATGACTGTCTGTGCATTTTTTTTGTAAATGGGAGAAATGAAAATGAAATGCTCACATGACTGGGAAAAGATCTATCTGTCAATGTGTTTGCTGACAGAGCACTTTTTAAAAACTCTAATCTTCATTTTAAAAGTGGCTCCAATCATTACATTACCACCATTACAAGTATTTAAAATTATGTGTCCTTGATTTTGACCTTTCAAGGTCACTCAGTCAAAGGTCATGATGCCATTTTGAAGCCCATGCCAGCTTTCCTATCTGTCAATAATAGTAACTAAGTCTCTTATCTCCATTGGTTTTTATGTTATAGTCCATTTTATTTTTTTAGGTATTAACCCAGTGACCCTTGACCTTTTGGGTCAAAAATAGGTCAAAGTCTATACACACAAGATGCAGAATTGAAAGAACAGCATTATGGTGCTCATTGGAAGCTTGTAAGATGAATAGTTCAAAAGTTATATCCAAAATCGACACAGACCATTATTGCTACCGTGACCTTTGACCTACAGAATTTGTCCTTCAATGATCTGATGTCACTGTACAACAACAGCGAGAGCAAAAATAAGCTATATGCCCAACTGAGCAAAAAGGAATGAAAAGAAAATTCCTCATTTTCCCTATCTCTTATCATTGTGGAAACATATTTTTTTGTGACCTTGACCTTTGACCTTGAACCTAAGTTCACCAAAATTGAATGACCACTTAGAACCTTTGCTGAAAATTTCATGGGAATTGGTCTAGTAGTTTTTCCAGAAAGTGGCTAACAAGCAAACGAACAGACAAACAAATAATATAAGTGGATAATGCTAATTTTGATGCTCGATAATTGACGTATTGTTCTTACATTATTTTGACGTACTTTCAATGGTGTCATGGTGTTATTTTTCAAGTAAAAATCTTAAATACAATGTAAGTTATAGCAAAAATATTTTTTTCACTTTTCTGGATACTTTGACCTTGACCTTGTAATTATGGACTTTGGGTCAAGTATGTCAAGTTCCATTGTCCTACTCAACTAAATGCTAATTCATAATAAGATTCCAATGAAAATTTACGAAAACTACACCACATCAGTTTTTACATCATAATATGTCATGTTAATGTCATATCGATAAAATAAGCATGGGTCCTGAAACCACTCTTTATTGGCTTTAATATGAGGTACTAATCGATATGGTGTAAACATAAACAAAAATTGTCAATACTTGGTCAAATTTGCCCTTGGGCGCTGACCCGATATGAAATCTATATATACCCAAGAAGTTTGAAATAAATTGCATTAAAACTGTTCAAGAACTGGACACTCAACAATTTTAAAATATTTTTCTTGACCTTGACCTTTGACCTAGATCCACAAAAATAGATCCCATACTGCAGGTGACATAGACAACGCTTCTCATAAGATTACAGCCAATGTGTTCCAGACGTGTGATAACTAGAGTGCAAACAGACAAACAAACACACATACAAGTAAACACTACCGATCAACATACTTGACCAAATTTGATTTGATCAAGTAACAAAAAAGCCCAAACTAGAGTGCAGACTCGGCCAAGGTAGATCAGCCCCCTCACCCCCCTCCTAAATGACCGAAATGAGCGCGAGTTGTCACTTTCACTTCTGTGAGTGCGGGTCCGCCATTGATCATCGCTAAACTTTTATGAGAAGTGATAAAGTTATCAAAGTCGACTGCTGGGGGAGGTGAGGTGCTGCGGTCTATCCCATCCACCCGTGGGTAAAGGTGTGGGACATGACAGAGCAATGATTCATTCATATTTACACCTATGGGTAATTGACAACCCACTTTGGCAGAAATATCCAAACCTCAAATAGAAAGACCTGAGGCCCTGTCAGAGATGATCCCAGATGAAAATCATTAACATAGAAACCATTTCCACAGTACCTCATTTACATAGTGGTAGATTATCAGATTTCACAGGGAAACTGTTCCACTGTTCAGGATCCTGTAAAACAGTGATCCCTAACCTTTTTAAAAGTCGGTCAATGTGTGGCAATTTTACCATGGACTGGTGTGTGTGTGTGTGTGTGTGTGTGTGTGTGTGGGGGGGTTACGTAGATTGTTTATATCAGTTGCTGAGCGGGTTTGGTCTGTTATAATCACCTGTCACGATAAATCCATATTTCAAATACAACTCCTGGGATTGTCTGTTAAAACCTTCTCTTTTCTCGGAAGTTGTTGGCTATTCTGTCTTTTCAGTGCGCCTTTTCCTTTTCAATATAATTTTTCCAAAGACATTGTTCTTTTTACTTATTTTGCTAACACGTAGGTTACGTTTTGGACGTTTAAGTGACAGAGATGTAACCGAGAGAATCCGGTCATTTTCCAAAATAAAAGCTTATTCAGACTCAGTTAATGAATACAAGAGAAATAATTCATTCTTTATTAGGTAGTCGGCAACCTGGTACCAATTGGTCCACGGACTGGTATTGGTCCATGGCCCGGTGCTTGGGGACCACTGCTGTAAAGAACTTTCTCCTTTTCAAAATTTTTCATTTTAAAGGAGACTTCCTTCCAGAAGTCCTCATTAGTTGCACCAAATATGCCAGTAAAATAACATTACTCAACAGCGTCTCCAAATAAAAAAAGAACAAAGAGCTGGATGCTTCACCAACCTCAAATGTATTTAAATATCACCTCGTCATCTGAACCCGCTTTATCCCCATTAGGGTACGGGGGTCTATGGGGGCCTATTCCAGCTACAATGGGCGAAGGTGGGGTACACCCTGTATGAGTTATTTAAATATATATATTAAGATAAATAAATAGACTGAACTTATTTCGCATATTTCCACCTTAACGGTGCTCAAAGTGCTTTACATTAGCCTCACATTCACACATCAGTAAGTTTCTAAAGTTCTGCCAGACCTACTGGGAGCCTAATTTAGGGTTCAGTGTCTGGCCCAAGGACACTTCAACATGTGGGGTGCCAGATCTGGGATATGAACCCCTGACCCTTCAGTCATTGGACGACCTGCTCTACCAACTGAGCCACAACCACTCCAATAAATATTATTAACATATTCGGTGAGACAATCTAACTTTATTTTACATGCTTCGTATGATAATATCTAATACAGCCCACCCCTAAAATAATCTGACACTGTAATGAAATGAAACACATATAAACTCCCCTCTGATGAACTGGTGTACTTGTCCAGGGTGTACCCCACCTTTGCCCTTAAGTGGCTGGGATAGACTCCATGCTTCTCCCCTTTTGACCCTAGTGAGGATATAGTGCACTCAGAAAATGGATGGATGGATAAATGGATGGGTATACTAACTCAAGTCTCAAGGAGTATTTAAATAACAAACAAATATTGCCAGACACAACAGTCCCTGTCCCCTCATAAACATTTTTGCCATTAATGGACATCTTTCTCTCTCTCTGTGACCTTGAGTGACCTGGAAAGGTCACTCAAGGTCACAGGTTATGATCCCATTTTGGAACCTACATGTAGTTTCCTATCCGTCAACAGTAGTAACTGAGTACTTATTAGTATTTCTGGCGTTATGACCATTTAAAATCATGTCACCTTGATATTTACTTTTTTAAGGTCACTCAAGGTTAAAGGTGATGACACTATTTTGAAGCCCGTGTCAGATTTCCTATCTGTCAGTAATGCATTTTCCTATATATAATTCACTCATCATGTGGATGTTTATAAAATATTATATCAAAAATAGAAAAAACTGACTAAAAACTGTCTTTTTGTGTCCAATCTTTCACTAACTGAACATAAACTCAGTGTGTCAATCCACTGTTGCTGATCCAAGGTCATGGGTTTTATGGTGAATCAATGTTGTAGAAAATGATATTGTTTCCATGGTAACTACAAAGACTTTGAAAGTCCAAATGAGTCATATCTAATGACCATGAAAAGATTAATAACTGTATTTTACACTGGTTATTTACATGTATTGATATAATTAATGGACAAACAGGTATTAAACAGTTTAGATCAGTAGATGGTTCAGGTCTTTATGGGTTAGTCTTGTTTACAGAGTGCCACCTAAGCAAATTTTAATCCAAAATACTGCAGGAATAGCCTCATCCAAAATAAACAAAACAGAAAAACACAGTGGTGTATTGTTAGTGCAAAGCAGCCAATCAGAAAGCTGCACATGTTTAAGTGTCACCTAAAGGTGAATATGTGACCCACCACCACGAAACCAGGCATAAGTGTCTGGAAATCAAAACTGAGTTATCTGTGTAGCTTGGTAGAGTGGAAACTAAGGTTTAAGATGGTGAAGAAATTGTGTTTCTATCATAAGTAGAACCAAAGTTATGGTCATTTTAATATCCACAGTTGGACCTATTATGCAATTTGCATATATTTAGATATTGTCCGTTAAAGTTTTGGATTGTTTTGGGGTAGGAAGTCCTTAGCAACGCATAATAATTCGTATCCGATTGACAAAAAATATTCACAGATGTTAAAGGACACTCTGATGGACATGTCACAGAAGTTCTATATATTGTAATAATAGGACAGAATTGCAACGTATTATAATAATTTGGCTTACACCATTGGACAGAACATTCAATATAAGCTTTTACCTCGTACCGAACACTTGGATGTTTACTCACGGAACGGAGATCAGTTTGTTCGGCGAAAAGAGGTGGAAGTCGTCTTTGTCTTTGCTTCACAATCCTTAAACTTTTGTCACCGCTTAAATAATTGACCCAATAAACACCTTTATTGATTGGATTTCAATGTAATGACCACAGGAACTGAACATAGAGGTGTTACGGTACCGTTTTTTGATAAGGTGTAAACACAAATAACAAACTGAACGGCTCAGCGCGACTTATGCCTGGTTTCGTGGTGGCGGGTCACATATGTCTTTTTAGGTAGATAATGTCCTGCATGAAACTGTAAAATCATGACTCATGTTGCTGATCAAATTTAACTAACTGAAATTTATGCTGTAATCCCAAAAATCAATTAGTCATGCAAAGAAAACCTCACACCCATAACTGAAGTCTGGAACTAATGAAGAAAAGACATGAGCACGTTCTGCTCCAGGGTAAAGTGCAGAGTTATTTAGAGAGGTTGTGTTTAGGAATGTTTTTTGTACGTCTGTGTTTTGTGCGTCAACAATTTTACAAAAAAAAAAACCTTGAAATTGCTGTGTCGTGGTCCAAAATAGGTCCCATTACATTTTGGTGAATGTAGGTCAAAGGTCAAGGTAACTAAAATGTGTTTTCAAATGGGAAAATATGGAATTTCCTTTCCTATATACTCAGTTTTACATATAGCTTCTTTTTACTCTCACTGTTGAAATGCATTGACCTCAGAACATTGAAGGACAAAACTACTCAAGGTCAAAGGTCAGGGTTATGGTAAAAGTCAAAATCTAATTTTGGATGTCACTTTTGAACTCACCTTAAAGGCTTCCAATGAACACTAAAATACTGGTCTTTCAAGTCGGCATTGTGTGTGTAGATTTTACCTATTGTTGACCCAAGAGGTCAGAGGTCACTCAGTCATGACTTAATGAACTGAAATGGACTGTAATGGGAAAAAAACTGTGGAGATAAAGACTTTGTTACTGTTATAGAGAGATAGGAAACCTGGCATGGGTTTCAAAATGGTCAAAGGTCAAGTCCGTAAAAGGTCAAAATCAAAGTCATATGAATTTAGTGAGTGGTGTTGATCAGTTACTATTGTTGACAGATAGGAAACTACATTTATGGGGCAGCCATGCCTCAGTTGTTAGAGCAGATCGTCCATTAACTGGAGGGTTGACAGTTTGAATCCAAGTCAGTCTGTTGTGTCCTTGGGCAAAACACTTCACCCTCTTTGCCTCCAGTGTCACTCACACTGGTGTATGAATGTTCCGTGGTGGTTGGGAAGGGGGGGGGGCAGAACAGCTGTGTCTACAAATATAGTTTACCACCACCAGAGGGCAAATGTGGGAGTGAATGATTAATGGTAAATGGACTGTATTTTATATTTTATTTTTTATACCACTTGGTGCCTAAAGCGCTTTACAATTCCTCACATTCACCCATTCACACACACACTCATACACCAGTTGACGGCTGCTGCCAATACACCGGCACTGCCTGACCCTATTGGGAGCAACTTAGGGTTCAGTGTCTTGCCCAAGGACACTTCAACATGTGGACAGCCAGAGCCAGGACTCGAACCGCCAACCCTTCGATCATTGAACGACCCACTCTACTAGCTGGGTCACTAATGTAAAGCAAATCCATAATAATAATAATAATAATAATAATAATAATAATAATAATAATAATAATAATAATAATAATAATAATAATAATAATAATAATTTTTATTATTATTATTATTATTATTATTATTATTATTATTATTATTATTATTATTATTATTATTATTATTATTATTATGTAGACTCCAAAATGGCTTCATGACCTTTGACCTCAAGCAACCTTGAAAGATCAAATCCACAGTCTGACGTTTTGAAAGGGAGATGCCCATTAAGAGCTAAAATGTTTACGAGGGCGTGGGGTTTGCTGTGCCTGGCAAGATTTGTTTGAGAAGATTTTTGTATTAATGCTTAAATCTAATGTAGCTGTAGTTTTTAAAGAAAGAGTATGTGAATAAAACCAGATTTATATGTAGAAATTATATTTCTATTGCTTTGAGAAAATAAAATTGACAACCAATTGCTCTAATTTTGTGATGTTTTGTTTATTTTTAATTCAGAATAATTTATGTATTATATTTACTCTAAATGATTTGGAATTAAAACAATTACCTTTGTGTTTTATTGAAAATGTTAATGCAGAATAAAGGTTTCCACTGGAAACATTTATTGTGTGAGAACCAAAGACGACAGGCCAAACATCTCATGTAAAAGTACAGAACATCATGACACACAGAATGACAGATGTGACATCACAGAGGAATAAACTGTTGCCATGTCTGAGGAATTCTTTAATTTGGAATTAAAAGTAGAATACACCATTATTATTCTTATTCAAAATTAGGTAGGAATTGGAATTAGGTGTTTACACGGTCATCTTAAAAAATAACAAGTGTTGCCAGGCACAACAAACCCCGCCCTCCTCACTTTGACCTGATTTACCCTATCTCTTATCATTGTGAAAATACGTTTTAATGACTGTGACCTTTGACCTATATTCACCAAAACTTAATGGGATCTATTCTGGACCACTTGACACCTTTTCTAAAAATGTTATAGAAATTGGTTGAGCAGTTTTTGTGTAAAGCTGCTGACAAGCAAACATATGGACAGACAGACAGACACAGGGAAAGTAAGACAGACAGATACAGAAAGACAGAACCAAAAATGATAACCCTCTGTCCTGGGGTAATTAAACTTTATTCTCAATTAACCAGGAATAAAAACTCATGTCAACAGGCCCAGTGTGGTGCTGTTTAAATTGTACGACCACAATGTTAAAATAACAGCCTAAGTAAACACTAAACAATTAAATATAGTAAATATTTAAATGAACAGGTGGCTGTGGTTCAGTTGGTAGGGCAGGTCATCCAATGATCAAAGAGTTGGTAGTTTGAATCATCACTCATGACTGTTCACATGTCAAAGTGTCCTTATAAAACTCACTGAACCCAAAATGTCTGTCAACTAAAACTATCCACGAGGTTTAGTTGAGAAACATCTAGGGTTCAGTGAGTTTTACAAGGAAAAGAATGTAGACACCTTCAGTTTTATGTAAAGAGTAGAACATTTATGGTTTACATTCAATGTTAAATCTACATGTTTAAAATGGTAAATCTACATGTTTAAAATGTTTAATCTACATGTTAAAAATATTAAATCTACATGTTTAAAATGGTAAATCTACATGTTTAAAATGTTTAATCTACATGTTTAAAATGTTTCATCTACATGTTTAAAATATTAAATCTACATGTTTAAAATATTAAGTCTACATGTTTAAAATATTAAGTCTACATGTTTAAAATGTTAAATCTACATGTTTAAAATGTTGAATCTACATGTTTAAAATATTAAATCTACATGTTTAAAATGTTAAATCTTTATATTTAAAATCTTAAATCTACACATTTAAAATATTAAAACTGCACATTTAAAATGTTAAATCTACATGTTTTAAATGTTAAATCTACATGCCACTCTGTACACATATTTATAGTTTGATGTGTTTTTTAGAGTATTGTTTTGGCAACCATAACTTCCATTTCCGTTTTATAGACATCACAGAGAATTTCACGTCAATTATAATGCATTGCATTATGTGAGAGACACTTCTATGGATTTTTAACAGCACAACATTATGTACTTTTTTTTTTTTTTTTTTTGCAACAACCTTTGTGGGCAACGAATAAAGAAGTTTCCCCTGAAGTCATGGATCTGGTCCAATATAAACAAAAGAAGCTGGAATCAAAGGTTTGTATCCAGTTTGGCAAGTGTCGACTGTAAACAAAACTCCCCACTGCTTTTGAACATTGCAAAAAGACATTACAGTTTGCTTTTTTAGTTTCTTAATCTTCTGTCATTTTGCTGTTTTATCAGCTCGGCAGAACTCTGCTGTGTTTTTGGAACACAAACTCCCTTTTTTGCTGCAAATACAAGCTGTTTTTATGATCATAACAGTGATGAACGCAACAGTGAGGGGAGCTTAGTTTAGTGAAGTCGTCTTCAATTTGTGTATTCAAAAGGATGTATAAAACTAGTATAATAATAATATAATAATATTTAATTATAAGGTAGAAATACATGTGAATAAGTCTTACATTGCAATAAGACCATCATGGTTGAGAGATAGTATCATATCTATTAATTGTATTTGTAGTTAATTTATAGTGAAAGTGATGTGACTTATAAATAATATCTATATAAATGGTAATGGATGCTTTGTGGTAATGATAAATGGACATAAAAAAAGTATAGTGTGTTAAAGTGTAATGTGAAAGTTTTTTTTTTTTTTTCATCCTTAAATTTAGACTTAGTATTGTTCAGAAATTAATTTTATAACACCTGCGTGAAAATGACCATGATCCTGTTGCTTCTACAACAGTGTCTGGCGCCATTGCATATGAAATTGTATTGGGAGAATGAGATATAGGTGGAGCTGTAACTGGTCAAAATGCAAAAATAAGGATATTTCAGGGGCATGGCTCTCTGTGCGCCCTAATTGGATTTGAATGGAACAAGTTTTATTGGATAGCTTTATATATCTACTATCAGGACCCAAGAGATGGTGTTGGGGTTCAGTTTTTTAACACCTTTTTCAGTGATCCAACTGGCCCAAAAATATGAAGATGCTGGCAATAAGTTGATGGTAAGTGATTCATGAAAGAACCTCAAACCTAGGTTACAGCGCCACCTATATCTCACTATCCTAATATAATTTCATATGGAATGGTACAGGACACTGTTGTAGAATCATATCACACATAAATGAGCTTGGGCTAATCAGGGCGCAGGCTGGGATAGGCTCAAATGTGACGACTACTTTTCGCCAAAATTGCATATTCAAATGCCCCCTATAGGTGGCGCCCTCAACAGCCCACCAAAACTACTCCAAACATATAGATAGATCTCAGCTAAAATGAAGTTGGGCCATTGAAGGCGTACTGAGATATTTCAACTCAAAAACCTCATTTTCTAATTGGCCTATCTGGAGACTAATCCTTCTCATCGCCATAGCAACAACACCGTTCACTTTTGGAACTTGAAAATTAGCAGTTTTTCTCTATATGTGATTGTCTTCCCCTGGAAGTAAAAATCAGTCATTGATTTGATTTTATTTTGATTTGATTTGATGTGTTTGTTTCGAGCGATTCACACAATATACACATACATAAGAAAAGAAATAATAATATTTACACCCGAAAAGGAGTGGGAAGAAGAAACACTTATTTAATCCCACCCCCATTCTCATCAATAAAAGAAAGACTCAAGTTCTCAATATTCACTCCTGCCCCTTAACCATAAACCAAATAAATAAAATAAAACAGGCCAAAACTAATTCAGAATCAACTCATTGAACATTGTCTAAACCATGGTGCCAAGATGTAAATAGAATACATGTACAATATACAGAAGTCATGGGTTACAGTAGTCATATATCACCCCCTGACTGACCCTTACCACAAAAGGAAAACTGAAAAACTGCTTCATTATCCATTTTTTCATTTTGATTTCGGAAAAAAATAATGAAGAAACAAGTTGTTTTTTGGAGGAAGAGAATTTATTGCCATTTGCACAAGTACAATACAGCACAGGCACATTGAAATTCTTGTGCATTTCTTCCAGTCAGGCAGGAAAACAATAAGATATAAAGGTGCATGCAGGTAAAAAAAAATAGAATGAAAAAAGGTGCTTAAATAAATATAGACAAAAAATAAAATTGTAAAAATGTACAATTCTAAGAGTTCTAAAAAAGGAACAGTGCAGCTGTGCATATAATATAATGAAGTGGAGAATGCTGCAGTACAACAATGCAGGTAATTAACATGACTTCTGTACATAGTATATATGTGCATGTATCCTATAGCAGGACCCTGACGTATGGAGTGCACTTAAATAATAACTAATAAATAGAGGAACAGGGAAATGTAATGATTGTACATTCTTTTTAGTGCAATATTTCGTTGTCTTATTTTTGTTTTTCCTTGAATGAAACACGGATTCAAAAAGTACGAGTCATCATTGAACTTGAGTAAGGCCTACTCTCTCTCTCCATGGTTCATCCCATCTGTTTTAGTCACATTATGCACACAGAAGTTAGTACTAGATTGCATAACTCTTGCTTTTCATATATGTATTTTTCTGTGACTATTTGGGAAACATTCCATAGTGAATGGTCTATTTTCATAATTTGTGATTTAAAAGATGGAGATTATTTGATTTTTATTCTAAGGAAATTCTGAACAACCCAACCTGTGAGAGAAAATAAGAGATTATAGATTATGCAGAGTCACTTTATCTACAAAACACAGTTCTGTCTAAATGTTAAATGAAGCACCAGTTTTAGATAGAACCATTTATCTTATCATTTTCCTTCTAATCTTGCTTTTAATTCACATCATTTATAATGATTGTATTCTTAACAGAGCGGAGGAGAGCAGTATTTTTATCTTACTATTAAAAAGAAAACATCTTCAAGGATTCAATGAAGTTTTATTATGATTCAGTCACAGAAAAAGAACAAAATTAGATACAGAGGACCCGAATTTATCCATAGAAATGAATGACTTAGAAATAAATTAGTTTGTTAAAATTGACTAAAATCTAACACTGATAATACAATAATTAAAAGATAAGTAAAATATTTGTCTAAATTTTAGCTTAAGCCAAATTTAACACAAGAGCTAATGTAAAAATAAACACATTAAGGTTAATTAATCTATCGTCGTGATTAATTTGATCAAAAATTGATAATGCAATTAAATGGAACAGTTGTTTTGTTTCAAGTTGTTTTGTTGAAACTGTTGATTACACATAATAAATAAATAAATAAATAAATGTTCCCCTTGCCCCACGTGGGCGGTGTCTCCTTCAGGCTCGGGTCCTCTACCAGAGGCGTGGGAGCCTGAGGGTTCTGCGCAGGATCTTAGCTGTTCCTAGCAATGCGCTCTTTTGTACAGAGATCTCTGATGTTGTTCCTGGTATCTGCTGGAGCCATTCTCCCAGCTTGGGGGTCACTGCCCCTAATGCTCCGATCACTACTGGTACCACTGTTGCCTTCACACTCCACATTTTCTCTAACTCCTCTTTCAGCCCTTGGTATTTCTCAAGCTTCTCATGTTCTTTCTTTCTGATGTTGCTATCACTGGGGACTGCTACATCTATCACCACCACTGTCTTCTCATGTTTATCCATGTTTTGTAGCACGGCTTGACAGCTTCATTGAAAAACACAATATACTAAGTAACCACCAGTATGACTTCAGTCAAATATGTCAACCTCAATGGCAGTTATTGACTTAGTAGAACAAATAACTACTGCAACTAACAACAAGCAATATACAGTAGGGGTATTCATTGATCTTAGCAAGGCATTTGATACGATTCACCATGGGCTGCTATTGAAAAAAATTTAAAAATATGGAGTTCGAGGCACAGCTAATGATTGGATAAAAAGTTACCTCAGTGATAGATATCAATATGTGCACATGAACAGTGTTGACTCGGACAAGAGAAAAATAACATATGGAGTTCCACAAGGCTCAGTCTTGGGACCAAGGCTTTTTATCATGTACATAAATGATGTGTGTGATATCTTCAACCAAATGAAATGTGTTCTGTTTGCCAATGACACAAGTTTTTGCTGCTCAGGAAATCAGCTGGGCCAGCTTTTGGACACAGTACAAAGCGAGCTATCTGTTCTAAAAAGATGGTTTGATATCAATAAACTATCACTCAATATCAAGAAAACTAAATTCATAATCTTTGGAAACAGAGAAATTGCCAAAGAAGCGAAAATAATGATTGATAATGTAGAAATTGAACAAGTGACAGAAACAAAATTCTTGGGATTAACAATTGATAACAAAATAAACTGGAAAACACACATTATCAACCTTCGAGCCAAAATATCAAAGGTCATTGCAATAATGTATAGATTGAAACCATTCCTGAACAGCAAATCTCTTTAAATCCTGTACTGTTCCCTTGTACTTCCATACCTGAGTTATTGTGTGGAGGTGTGGGGGAACAATTACAGAACAGCTACCAAACCATTATTTCTACTACAAAAAAAGGCCCTAAGAATCGTCAGTAAATCAGATTACTACGCACCAACAAATCCACTATTCATCGATTTAAATATCCTGAAACTACAGGATATTGTCGAATTAAGTACCGCGATCATTATGTACAAGGCGCATAATAATTTGCTTCCAATCTGTGTCCAGGAGCTGTTCCATGCCAGAGAGAGCCGGTATAACCTTCGAGGAATTATTTCAGTCAAAATAATGCAAGGATTGACAATAAAGCAAGATGTGTATCGGTTGTTGGCACCAAATTATGGAATACTTTAGACGTAGATTTAAAGAACTGTAGCTCACTCACTAAATTTAAAAAGATATATAAAGCAAAAGTAATAAATAAATACAAATCATTAGCTTAACAGTGTCCTATGTATAGACATTTGAATGTGTGTATATGTACATGTATATGTATGTATATGTGTGTGTATATATGTGTATGTGTATGTGTATATATGTGTATATATATGTATATATATATATATATATATATATATACGTCTACAAAAATAAGAATAGAACCTTTACAGGGAAGGGGAAGAAAGGAAAAAAGAAAAAGTTGGATTATTATTGTTATTGTTTTTTTTTTTTCTTCATTTATTTTTTTTGTGTATAAATAAAAATGTTTTGCAGACAGGGAAGGAGAGGAAGAGGGGAAGAGAGGGGAAAGAAAAAAAAAAAGAAAAGGAAGAAAGAAAGAGGGAAAAAAGTATATATATGTGTATGTGTGTGTGTATATGTATGTATGTATATGTGTATTTATGTAGATATGTATGTATGTATATGTGTATTTATGTAGATATGTATATATGTGTATGTGTGTTTATGTTCACTGGTAGGAATGCTGAATTAGGGGGTAGGATTTGATAAGCATTGTGCTTCATCCTATTCCTTTTGGACTTTTGTAAAATGCATAATGATAATAACAAATGCACTTTTTTTCTCTTTTCTTTATTTAGATTTTTTGTTTTGCAGTATGATCATTATTATCTTGTTTTTATTTTGTTTTGTCTTTTAAATTGAGTTCAAATAAAGACTATCAATCAATCAATCAAATCAATCCACCACCACTATGTCAGGCTGATTGGCCATCACCATCTTGTCAGTCTGGATCTGGAAGTCCCACAGGATCTTGGCCTGTTTGTTCTCTGTCACCTTTGGGGGGTTCTCCCATCTTGACCCTGGGACCTCCAGTCCATACTCTTTACAGATGTTCCTGTACAGTATGTCCGCTACCTGGTTATGCCTCTCCATGTATGCCTTGCCTGCCAGCATCTTACACCCTGCTGTGATGTGCTGGACTGTTTCAGGG
This sequence comes from Siphamia tubifer, assembly GCA_020466265.1. NCBI lineage: Eukaryota > Metazoa > Chordata > Actinopteri > Kurtiformes > Apogonidae > Siphamia > Siphamia tubifer. The sequence goes on along the minus strand of CM035787.1, from coordinate 13,888,193 downwards.
GCTTCTCTACACAGCCTACACCTGGGGTCCTGTCTGATGTGGTAGACCCCAGCCTCTATTGCTCTGGTGTTCAGGGCTTGTTCTTGTGCAGCCATGAGTAGTGCCTCTGTGCTGTCCTTTAGTCCAGCCTTTCCCAGCCACTGGTATGTCTTTTCCATATCAGCCACTTCCTCAATTTGCCGATGGTACACGCCATGCAAGGGTTTGTCCCTCCATGATAGCCCCTCTGGTTCCTTGACCTTACTGGGCTTTTGTTGCCTGAGGTATTCACTTAGCAGTTGGTCATTGGGGGCCATTTTCTTGATGTATTCCTGGAGGTTCGCCATTTCCTCCTGGACAGTAGTTCTGACACTTACTAGTCCTCGGCCCCCTTCCTTTCGCTTAGTGTACAGCCTCAGGACACTGGACTTGGGGTGGAACCCTCCATGCATGGTAAGGAGTTTCCTTGTCTTGATATCAGTGGCTTGTATCTCTTCCGGTGGCCAGGATATTATCCCAGCTGGGTATCTGATTACTGGCAGGGCATAGGTGTTAATGTCCTGGATCTTATTTTTGCCATTCAGCTGACTTTTCAGGACCTGTCTTACCCTCTGTAGGTATTTGGCTGTGGCTGACTTCCGAGCTGCCTCCTCATGATTACCATTTGTCTGTGGGATCCCTAGGTATTTGTAACCTGCACATCTGTGATATTCCCTTCAGGTAGGTCAACCCCTTCAGTTGTGATCACCTTTCCTCTTCTAGATATCATCCGCCCACATTTATCTAGTCCGAATGACATCCCAATGTCTTTGCTGTAGATCCGGGTGATGTGAATTAGGGAATCAATGTCACGCTCATTCTTGGCATACAGCTTGATGTCATCCATGTAGAGAAGGTGGTTGATGGATGTTCCACTTCGGAACTGGTATCCGAAGCCACTCTTTGAGATGATCTGGCTGAGGGGGTTTAGGCCTATGCAGAACAGCAGGGGGGACAGAGCATCTCCTTGGTAAATGCCGCATCTGATGCTCACTTGTGCAATTGGCTTTGAGTTGGCCTCCAGAGTTGTCTTCCACAGCCTCATTGAGTTCTGGATGAACTCTCTTAGTGTCCTGTTGATGTTAAACAGTTTTAAGCATTCCAGTAGCCATGTATGTGGCATTGAGTCATAGGCTTTCTTGTAGTCAATCCAGGCAGTGCACAGGTTGGTGTTCCTCATCTTGCAATCTCGGGCAATTCCCTGTCAACCAGTAGCTGGTGTTTGGCTCCCCTGGTGTTGTTGCCTATTCCTTTCTGTGCTCTGCTCATGTATTGCTCCATGTGCCTATTCATCTTAGTTGCTATGATGTCTGATAGTAGCTTCCATGTGGTGCTGAGGCAGGTTATAGGCCGGTAGTTAGATGGTGTTGTTCCCTTCTGGGGGTCCTTCATTATAAGGACTGTCCGGCCCTGGGTTAGCCACGCTGGGTGGTTTCCCGATAGCAGCAGGTGGTTCATCTGTGCTGCTAGGCGTTCATGGAGTGCTGTCAGTTTCTTAAGCCAGTAGGTATGAATCATGTTGGGTTATGGTGCTGTCCAGCTCTTCATTTTGGACACTCTGGTTTGGATGTCTGCTTGTGTGATGACTACTGGGTCTTGTTCTGGGAGTTGGCTGTGTTCTGCCTGTAAGTCTCTCAGCCATTGGGCCTTGGCGTTATGCGTTATCTCCTTCTCCCAGATGCTCTTCCAGTATTGCTCAGTCTCCGTTGTCACCTTGCCCCCCTGTCATTGAGAGGGGGATATATATATATATATATATATATATATATATATATATATATATATACATTCATATTTTTGCATATGTTTTGGATAATTTATCATATTTTTACTTGTTTTTTTTCTCTATTTTAGAAGAGTTTTTTAATCTGTTTTAGATTTTTCATCACTTTTTTTGTGCATATTTTACCATGTTTTTTTAATATATATATATATATATATATATATATATATATAAATTTGAGTACAAAAAAAGAAACAAAAAAGCCCCAGAGAGAATATAGATTAATTATATTAATTTAATCATGATTTATCAAAATGAATCCAAAGCAACCCTGTGATTAATCTGATTAAAAAGGTGAAATATTTGACAGCCTGAGTTTTAACTTATTGACCACCAGCTAAGACATAACGAACATCGAAACACTCCCATGGCCTGCGTATTCACTTGATCTCAATCCCATTGATCACATAAATATCAGTTTATTGATTTGTAAAGCTTCGACATGATTTCATAACATAAGAATAAAATAATTTACATAAATCTTACCTGGATGTTTTCATTGACTGTCAGTATATACAGTATATGTCTTTGGCAGTCAAAGAGTGAACATGATTAAGAGGTGTAACTTCCTTAGCCTTCACACTTCACAGATGACATGCAAGAGACTTAGAGTGAAGAATACATATTAACTGAAACGCAAACCTGAATAAATTAAAACGTCTGACAGTGTTGGCACAGTCAGCCCAACAGGTGCAGCACATCAGACCTTATCACCTTTTCTCAATAGTTACAGCTACACTAGACTAACTATACAGGCTTCACACTGTTCTACTAAACTCAACAAAACCAATACATGCACAATAAGTGATAACATTATGTGCCATTTAAACCACTGTTAAGTTGACTTTTAAAACCACAGAAGTGAATGGTGATTAGATATCTGAATTGAAGAAAAACCTCAAATATAATGCTATTTGTTTCTCTTATCAACATAGCTACATTCATTGTCACCAAATCTCATCAAATACACTGAACCCAACAATCCTTATCCATTTTTCAGTACATATCCAGATCCTTTCCCTATCTTTCACTTCCATTTGGAAATATATTCATTATTTACAAAGCAAGTGGTGCCAGACATAACATCTATCTATCTATCTATCTATCTATCTATCTATCTATCTATCTATCTATCTATCTATCTATCTATCTATCTATCTATCTATCTATCTATCTATCTATCTATCTATCTATCTATCTATCTATCTATCTATCTATCTGTCTGTCTGTCTGTCTGTCTGTCTGTCTGTCTGTCTGTCTGTCTGTCTGTCTGTCTGTCTGTCTGTCTGTCTGTCTGTCTGTCTGTCTGTCTATCTATCTATCTATCTATCTATCTATCTATCTATCTATCTATCTATCTATCTATCTATCTATCTATCTATCTATCTATCTATCTATCCCCAAAGAACTAAGTGCTAAATATGACAAAAGGATTAAAGTACATTCATGAAAAAAACACAAACACATAATGACTCATAATATGTAGTGATGTCGTCTTCCTGCTCTTCTCACTTCCTGAACAGTTCATACACATACAAGTCTGTAGCACAGATGAGGAAGCTTGGCCTTTAATTGCAGGGTTTTCCCCAGTGTAGGCCTTACCTGCCCCAGGCTAACAGAACCACTTTTATTCATTTTAAAGAAATGTATAGACGTGAAAGCTATTGACACTAAAAACATTATTTAGAGCTTCCAAACATAGGTGTATCTGCTGATTTTTTGGGGGTAAAGTTAAAGGAAATATGGGCAGGTAGTGAAAAAATAAAAGTGGATTCATGGATGAAACTGTGGATCCGTGGTTGATCCGCATAGTTGAATGGTTTTATTTTGAAAGGAGCTTTATATCCAGTCATAGGTGTCACTGAATAACAGTAAGGATGTGTGTTTTAGTAAAAAGTAAATCCCTTAAAAGCTTAATAGGGTCAGGTTTCAGGTCTAATTATATGGGTACGGGTTTGTAAAGTGAACCTACAGGACCTGTCATGACCATCGGTAGTAGACCACCTGTCCAGTTGATGAGTCTGAACATTAACATTAACATTAACATTAACATTAACATTAATGTTAACATTAACATTAACATTAACATTAACATTAATGTTAACATTAACATTAACATTAACATTAACGTTAACATTGTTATTGTCACGTCCTGTTTTGTTGTTTAGTTGATTTTAACTGACATTACTACTTTGCTAGCACTATATGTCAAACAGATGTGTTTCATTAGAGACATAAGGGACATGCACGCTGATTGGCTCAACAATCCATGTTACTCCAGTACATTAGTATTAGAGGTCTGACCGGGACACAATTTCCAGTCCCGCTCCCACATTGTGCTGCTCCTGCAAAGAATTATGATTTTTTTTGTCCTCCTCCCACCCACAATTTCGGCAAGATTCAGATGTGAGTTGAAATGTGGCAGGTGTTGCTCAGGAGCGTGAGTCCTGATTGAGACTCAGCTCATGGATGGCTTGAGGCCAGTAACAGCCCCCGTCGCACTGGGGTTGTTTGGGAATGCAGCAACAGGTAGTAAACTAAGGCTAAATACTGACAGGAGACTAATATAGTCACCAAGTCAAGCCAGTCCATCTGGGGTATTTAACCTCAGCTGGTCGCAGGGTTGGCCGCTTGGTGCTGGGAGGACCCCCCCCACACACACACACACATATGTATGATAGTCAAAATGAATAATTTGTAGCTTTTTTTAAAAATTGGGTTTTTATTTTGCGGGACTACAGCTTATTAGCACTCCCGCCAGCTCCTGCAATGTGCACTTCCCCTGCACCCACAGTGAGCTATGAAAATTTGTCCCATGATGCACTGCTTCGTGTTGGGTCCTGCAGGAGTTGTCATTCCACTGAAAACCACTTTTCCACACTCCTTTGGAATCTGATGGGTCACCCCGGGTTACCAACACATGTATCGTTTGCTGCCTGGTGTGTCACCTCCACTGGCTGTAACCAACCAACCGACCAACCAACCAACCAACCAACCAACCAAGCAACCGACCGACCAACCAACCAACCAACCGACCAACCAACCAACCAACCATCCAACCGACCGACCAACCAACCATCCGACCGACCGACCATCCATCCTCCCAACCAACCAACCAACCGACCGACCGACCGACTAACCGACCAACCATCCGACCGACCATCCATCCTTCCAACCAACCAACCGACCAACCATTTCTTTTTACCAAATTCAAAGCCAAGATTGAAAGCTAGTTGCAAGCTAAAGAGTTGAAGGATCTTTTCTTTACCACCCATGTGTCTATTCATGCTATTTATGTATATAATAAAAAAGTGACTTTGATGTATAGCGTTTCAACATTTCCAACTCAAAGATTTTCCAACAATCATTATGTAACAGTCCTTAGTCTTTTAACCTGACATACATGGTTTTGTCACTTGTGCATGTTGTGACATGTCACTGCAGCACAGTTTTACAAGGAACATAATACCTTGGCAAACCTCGTGTCTGTTAAAGTAAATAATCAGGAAATGATTTCATCTTAATCCAATAACTATCCGTGTGTGGAGTTCTGTTATCTCACAAGGAAGTAATTAAATAAGGGTCCATTTACACTGTAAGTCTCATTTCATTTTCTTAACAGTTGTACTCCTCAACTCCTCAAAGACACTGAGGTCACATACTGGTTTTCTTTTTTTTTTTTTTACCTTATGCTAAAATGCCTCTAGTCGGTGAGTTGTTTTAGAAAACTGTGACACCTGTGGGGACACCTGCAGTCATTACTCATATCAAGATCAGTACACCAATTCAAGCTTTGTTTTTTTTTTTAGCCGACTGTCTTTCAACCATGGGAATACTGTGCTCCCGAGCCAAGGAAAAGGTCACACATTAGATGTGAAAACTGCCATGCAAATTTCACTGATGGACGGGATGTGGATAAAGCCAAAAGCAAACAATTCAGTTCAGTTCAATCTTAAGGATGCGGTTACGGTTTTATTGTCAATAGACCAATAAGATAAAAGCAAACACTTTTGCTTCATCAGGACGATTAATTTTAATGAAAAGACAGGTTATTTATGAGCAAAGGTAGAAGTACTTCATTACTGTACTTAAGTAGATTTTCCTTTAGGTATATGTTCTTTACTTGAGTATTTATTTTTATGTAAACTTTTTATTTTTACTCCTTACATTTGTTCATAAATATCTGTACTTTATACTCCTTACATTCTCAGAATAGACTCATTACTTTTTCAAACTAAACACATGACAGTACAAAAGTCAGTGGAAGGCATTGTGACTTTCGATGTCATAATTGTGACTTTTATCTCATAACTGTACCTTTTTCTGACGTTTTATCACCTAATTTTGACTCTTTATCTCATAATTGTGCATTTCTTATCTCATATTTACGACTTTTTTAAAATGTCAATTAATTTTTAAGGGCTTTATTATCAATACTTTAAAACATTTTCAAAATGTTCCTGGTTAAATAAGTATAATTTCATTCATGGCAAAAAAAAAAATGCACTTTTACTTTTTACAATTGAGAAGTTGTACTTTTTAAATAGTTTTTATTTCAGTAAAGGAGTTGAATCACTCCTACTTTTACAGGAGTGTATTTTCCCACATGTAGCTGTAACTCTACTTAAGTACAGAATTGCCCTTTTCAAATGAGTTTTTATTCCTGTTTAATTCTGAATAAAGGAATAGAGGTTAATTGTTCTTAAAGATGACCATGTAAAAACCTAATTCCAGTTGAAAGGGATAATTCCAAATTAAGCTGATTTCTGAAAAAAAATAATTGGTTTAATTCGATCTTAATTCTGAATTATATAATTCCTCTGCCATTAAACAGTTAATTCCTCTTTAAGGTTATTCCTGTCATTCTGCACATGCTCTGGTCTCGTGATGACGCACATATTCTGCACTGTCGGCATGAGTTTATTAATCCCTATGGTTGATTGAGTTGAGCTGCTGCTTCGTAATTATCACAAAAATAAATACAAAAATCACATGTAGTATCTCTTCTAACATGCTGATAGTTGAACCTAACAGAAAACAGGAAGTGGACACACCTTCCAGTAAACATCCAGATGTTAAGCGGCCATTCTGTCCAATCAGAACCCTCTGTACCTCAAGCTTGTAAAGTGCAAATAACTTGAGCAGAACACACCCTTTATTTAGAATTAACATGTCCATGTAAACACGAAGGAAATAGATTTAATTCCGAATAATTTTATTCCAAATAAATAATTTGAAAAAAATATTTTATTTTAAAAAACATTATGTAACATAGCTCGTGTTAGTACATTTGACACGTCTGCTTATGTATAATGGTGCATTCATACTGACAGCCACAGGGGTGATTTGAGTGTTTAATTCATTAATTAATCATTCATTTTGTAATTTTTTCATTAAGTTGAGAAATTTCAACTTTATGCAAATGAGGAACGGTTCGATCGCGGCAAAAGCCAATTGTGAGTCAATCTGGATTCTCAAAGCGGGAAAAAAAAAAGAGGAGAAGAGAGCCAATCATGGAGGAGAAACTGCTAATTGTGGTCAAAATTATCAGACTGACTTTTATCCAGTTTGAAGTACAGTCGAACTAAGCATCATCAAAGCAGAGCTGAACCAGCCGGTGAAATTCCCTGTGGAGATGTCGTGTTTTCAGGACGTTATGGACCCAGATGGAGCGACGACTCCGGGCTCTACGTTTATGCAGCACATATGCTGAAGCAACACAAAGATAACCAAGATAACCCTTCAACATGAATCATGGTGAAGGTGGGAAACCAAGGCATGCATACAGCACATATTAGGGCATTAACGACTTTTTTCAAGTCGGAGTCGAGTTGACTTGTCGTGATGACGTCATCACATTGTCAGCTGAGGAACAACACAGACACGCGGCTAAAAGTAACCCAACAACACACGGACACATGTCTGTCCAGCAATGAGCAACTTGTATTAAAGTTCACTGCAACATAACAATGTCCAGTGACAAGACACAAGCATCAACATTTTAACCCCAACCAAATAAAGGCTAACGTTAGCAAAGAGTTTTCTGAACATCAGTAGGTGAACATATGTCCACATTTGGTCTGGACCCACGGCTCTAAAACTGGACTGTCCACACGTCTGTCACAGGTCCTCACTTTTTATATCAAATACAAAACGTTGAAGTCAGTGCTCGACAAGCCATACACCACACTGTCCACATCATGTTTGGAAAAAAGGAGCGCGTTGTCTTAATGTGTGTTGTCTGCGCTGCTGCTCATATCAGGTTAGCTAGCAGATGCTGCTTATACCACACAGATTAGCTAGCTAGCTCTTCAGATGGCATGCTTTTTTTATTTCATCTAAGATGAAGTTAAAGAGAGTGACAGACAGGCAATGTCTGTCTGTCACTCTCTGTTTTGTTAGCCCACCACAACTGTCTTACCTGCAGCAGCCACGTCTTCTTAAGGTCTGACTCTGTTTACATGCTGAGAGAGGGGGGGGTAACATGCAACCAGTCTATCTATCTATCTATCTATCTATCTATCTATCTATCTATCTATCTATCTATCTATCTATCTATCTATCTATCTATCTATCTATCTATCTATCTATCTATCTATCTATCTATCTATCTATCTATCTATCTATCTATCATCTATCTATCTATCTATCTATCTATCTATCTATCTATCTCTCTCTCTCTCTCTCTCTCTCTCTCTCTCTCTCTCTCTCTCTCTCTCTCTCTCTCTCTCTCTCTCTCTCTCTCTCTCTCTCTCTATATATATATATATATATATATATATATATATATATAGCCTGCACCTCTTTCCCTCCAAAATAAACTCCTGCTTATTTGTCCAAACATACCAAATAGGTAAATACATAATGATTAAATATGACGATCTTATGACTTATAATGATCACATGGTTGTGTTTATGAGTGCTTGTTCATTTATCATAATCACTCGTTTAGTCATGAATGATATAGTTTAGATAATTATTGCAGCAGGCCGTAAAAACAAGAATGACTACTGTCATGATCTGCACCACAGCTTGTAGCCCCGCCCCCTCGTCACTTCCAACGCTCATATAGATCTACCACAGGCAACACGAGCTGAGTGAACTGAGCGACCACAGGCTATTTTTTTTGCTGTCGGTGTGAATCCAGCACAATTCTGATATACCTACTACTACTACTACTGTATACTTTGTATGACTGGAGGCAGTATCCAGATGTGCTTTTTACACACATTTTCACTTCATGTTAAAAAACTTAATATTATTTCTCAGAATTTAAACAAGGTCAGAATTCAAAAGTTGTTCATTGTTGCATGATCTTTAAAATTCTGGACAAAAACTAAAATGTGTACATTGTAAACAAACAAAAATGTCAAGACTAGCATCTGTCTCGCAAGTGTGCCAAAAGTGCACGATTACTTCCATTATTACCACTGTTTTTGATCCATAGGACATTAAGGCAGAAATATTTATGTGTTTTTGCATTAGAAACTACAGAGACATCATAATCCATAAAGATAATTTAAATGGTTAACAAATGTAAAATGAAACATAATTTGATATGTATGATTAGGGCTGACCTTGAATTTACAAAAATAAAATTAATTACTCTATATAATTTAATAGTGAGTTGTATATGTGTGCATTTTTGGAGACAGATGCTAGTATTCACAAACATTTGGCCTAGTACCAAAAATATATATATAAAAAAAGAAGCAAATCATATATGATAAAATTTGTATGTAGTATTTTTGGGGAAAAAAATGAATCACTTTTTGAGGTTTTTTTGGTATTAATTACAAACAGCATTTGAAGGATTTTAAAATATGGCAATTGTGGAGTATTTTTTATTTTTGTTTTTACAGCTCAAGTTGATGAAATAGGAAAAAAAGTTAAAAACAAGCTGTATGAAGAATTTTTTTGCCATTATTTTACGCACATATGGTCGTTTACATAGGACCTTTCTGGACCACATATCCAAGGGTTACTGAAACATGGATACACATACACTTTAACCCTTTGATGCATGAATTATAAGCATGTTAGTCAAGATTTTTTTCCAAAGTGTTTTTCTTCCTCTTGGAATGAAAAGAGCAATGTGATTGAAATCTTTTTAATGAACCTATTATTTCAGGGAGTTACAAAAATATCCCCTCAGCTGGACAATATGTGTTTAAGATTTGAACCAAAGAAACATGTATTTAAAACACAATATCAGAACACTATGACAAAAAGAACATTTTAATGCAGTTTTTTTAAGAAGAGACTGTGAATAGAATAGAACAGAACAGAACAGAACAGAATAGAATAGAATAGAATAGAATAGAATAGAATAGCCACTTTATTGTCACAAATATCCACCATAGTGCACATTCAGTGAAATTTCGATGCAGAAGCTCACCATCGGACATAAGAATCAATCATAAAATTTGAATGAAAAACAAAAACAATCCAATAAAAAATAAAACAATCCAATAAAAATAAAAAACAGTGCAATAAATACTATAAAAACTATGCTAAAACTATAATATGTACACCTCTCTACCACCACCCATCTATAGCCACCCACTCTGCAGACATATACATCAAGGAATTAACTTTTAGTTTAACAGTTTTATGGTGTGTGGAATAAAACAGTTACAGAACCGAGTTGTTCTGGTTCTGATGCTGCGGAACCTCCTCCCTGAGGGGAGCAGGAAGAACAGCCTAATATGGTCTAATAACAACAATCAATTGATTTATAGGTAATCATGTGAGTGCAGATCAGGTATTAAGAACAGATCAGTTACAGTAATGATATGAAATGACTGATATGGAACTAAAATAACAAAACCCATGAATATACAAGAGAACAACTGTAGAATAAGTGTCCACTGGAGTGACCAGGATGTGTCAATGGGTTAAATTTTATGGTGAAAAAAAAAAATAAACACATAAGGTCAGTCATGGTTTGATTTGGTGTGTCTACAAACACTGCTACTGAGACGCCTTGACGCAGTTTAGTGACTCACCATTAGTCCATTCACACACTGTGGTAAACCATATCAAACTCACAGCTCTGGTATTGGAAGGAAACAATAGAAAATATGTCCTAGAACTGAAAGGAGAATAAGACACATTTGGATTGAACAGGTGCTATCAGGAGACTGTCCATTTAGTAACTTTAACATAGTCAATTAAAAGCAAGATTAGAAGGAAAATGATAAGATAAACAATGGTTTTAAAGTACTTTTATTGTTGCCACAGGCCCCTGTTTGGCTAATAACAAGCTTTTTGTTGAAAGCCATTTCTATGAGTTTGATAAAGCAACTTTGTTCAAACATAAATTATGTCAAACTATCCATGTACAACTGGTGCTTCATTCAACATTTAGACAGAACTACATTACATGCTACTGCGTTTTATCGTTTTAGAGATAAAGTGACTCTGCATAATCTATAAACTCTTATTTTCTGTCACAAGTTAGATGTTGTTCAGAATTTTCCAGGAATAAAAATCATCTCCAGCTTTTAAATTACAAATCATGCAAATAGGCCATTGCTATGGAATGTTTGTGAAATAGTTACAGAAAATAAATAAATAAATAAACAAATATACATATATATATATATATATATATATATATATATATATATATATATATATATATATATATATATATATATATACAATACAAGACATATAATAATAATCATGGATTAGATTTATATAGCGCTTTTCAAGGCACCCAAAGCGCTTCACATTAGTGATCCATTATTCATTCACTCTCACATGCTCCCTCTGGTGGTGGTAAACTACATATGTAGTCACAGTTGCCCTGGGGCAGACTGACAGAAGCGTGGCTGCCATTTCGCGCCTACGGCCCCTCTGACCACCACCGAACATTCATACTCATTCATACACCAGTGTGAGTGACACTGGAGGCAAGGAGGGTGAAGTGTCTTACCCAAGGACACAAGAGACTGACTAGGACAGAGCAGGAATCGAACCGTCAACCCTTTGGTTAATGGACGACCTGCTCTACCAACTGAGCCATGGCTGGTGATATACATACATACAAGACCCCAGGTGTGGGCTGGCTGTGTAAAGAAGCCCCTGAGACAGTCCAGCAGATCACAGTGGAGAGTACGATGCTGGCAGTGTAATGGAATTATATTGTGTCTTAACATTATATTATTTCTTTATTCTTTGTATTATTACTTTGCTTTTGTAAATCACATCTGAGAGTGTTAACTGTTGATTGTGCTTAACCCAGAACATGTTTAAATCAGTCAGCAACAGTAAGAGGAGGTTAGGTTATCACACCTACTCAAATTCTTTGATTGTCCAGTTGTATCTGTATAAGTATTCAATTCAATTCAATTTTATTTATAAAGCCCTAAATCACAACAAAGTCGTCTCAGAGGGCTTTACAAAAACACAATCAACTACAGAAATACATGAAAAGTCCCAAGCCTCCCCTGTCCTTAGACCCTCCTTCTCGGCAAGAAAAAACTTCAAAACCCAGTGGGAAAAAGAAGAAACCTTGAGGAGAACCACATTGAAGGAGAGATCCACCCCCATGGACGGACAGGCTGTAGATGAACGTTTGGGGTCACAGGTCGGCACAGGCGAGATACTGCAGATCCTGTCGTCCATGGCTCCCATGCAGACACTGTCAGGAGAGGGGGGAAAGGGGACACCAGGTGACTAGTCATGAACAGACTTGGTATGAAAGATAGGTTATAAAAATGACAGAAACAGGTGTGAGGGAGAGATCCCTGATATATGAGTCACATAATTTTAAGTACCTGTGTCTCTCCACACACATGCTCCTTTGTGTGTGTGCTCTGTCTTCAACAGAACTCATTATAATTATTTTTCCAAAGATTATTCTGATTCCAGCTTAGTTTTTAATTAAACTGACATAATTCTGTAACAGCAGCAAGGCATAAATGGAGCAGCATAACCAGGTGGTGGGCATACTGTACAGGAACATCTGTAAAGAGTATGGACTGGAGGTCCCAGGGTCAAGATGGGAGAACCCCCCAAAGGTGACAGAGAACAAACAGGCCAAGATCCTGTGGGACTTCCAGATCCAGACTGACAAGATGGTGATGGCCAATCAGCCTGACATAGTGGTGGTGGATAAACATGAGAAGACAGTGGTGGTGATAGATGTAGCAGTCCCCAGTGATAGCAACATCAGAAAGAAAGAACATGAGAAGCTTGAGAAATACCAAGGGCTGAAAGAGGAGTTAGAGAAAATGTGGAGTGTGAAGGCAACAGTGGTACCAGTAGTGATCGGAGCATTAGGGGCAGTGACCCCCAAGCTGGGAGAATGGCTCCAGCAGATACCAGGAACAACATCAGAGATCTCTGTACAAAAGAGCGCATTGCTAGGAACAGCTAAGATCCTGCGCAGAACCCTCAGGCTCCCAGGCCTCTGGTAGAGGACCCGAGTCTGAAGGAAAGAGAGAGAGAGAGAGAGCAATGGTTATGCAATCCAGTACTAACTCCTGTGTGTATCATGTGACTAAAACAAAAGGAAAAGAAACTTGGAATGAATAATATCAGTATCCATCTAAAACTGGTGCTTGATTAAACATTTAGACAGAACTACACTGTAAAAAAAATCCTGATGTTTTTGCAGCAAAAAGCTTGCAGCTGTAGTTACCAGAAAAATGTAAAAAAAAAACCCAAAAAACTGAATTTCAATTGAATTACATTTACTATTGGATTTAAATAGCGTGCATATATTGCAGTTTACACACCTTCATGGTGTCCAAAGACTTTCATAAATCCACCAGGTCCTACCAGGAGCGGTTCTAGAGATTTTTCACTGGGGTGGCAGAGGTTGGGCAATAAGTCCAGAGGGGGGGGGGGGGGGGGGGGGGGGGCGGACGGGGGGTGAGCAGTTGATGGATGAAAAATAACTCACAAGTTGACTTATTTTTGAGCCATTGTTTGTACAATCAATGAAAAATGATTCTAAATTGGTAGGCTGTGTGGCTGACCTCGAGCACAAAGTTGATTTTTTTTGGTTTATGGATTTTCTTCAAACACCACAAATAGTGACAAACAAACTTTAAACATAGGGTGGGAATAGTCACTTCACACTGTATAAGAACAGATACAAAAAAAGTGTCCATTATGTCCTGTAAAACATCTGGCCATGGGACATCTAGCCTACTACAGTACTAGAACTACATCAAACCATTTTAAAATGTCTACATTTTTAAGTAGAATGTTATTCTAAGTAATGAAGTCAGTCTTGGAAAAAAAATACATTTAAAGTTTAACACTATTTATTTTTGGCAAAAGACTGGAATTGGCAACAGTAACAGTATCCTGTAATTAATCTGATTAAAAATGTCAATAATTTGACAGCCCTAAAAAAAGTAAATGTTAAATTAAGAGGACATAATTAATTTGACTATAACACTTACAAACACTATATATATATATATATATATATATATATATATCTTTCTTTCTCTCTCTCTCTTTGTTTCTTTGTTTCTCTCTCTCTCTGTCTCTCTCTCTCTCTGTCTCTCTCTCTCTCTGTCTCTCTCTCTCTCTCTCTCTCTCTCTCTCTCTCTCTCTCTCTCTCTCTCTCTCTCTCTTTCTTTCTTTCTTTCTTCTGCCTCTTATCTGTCGATTTGTCTGTAACCTAAGGCCTGGGGTCAACTAGTGAAGTGTTTAAAGAGGCCTGAGCCAATATGCACACACACACACACACACACACACACACAGACACACACACACACACACACACACACACACACACACACACACACACACACACACACACACACACACACACACACACACACACACACACACACACAGGCACACACACACTGGTTTCCATTACTCATGGGGACCAACTTTGTATTCATCACTTGTAGGTAAAGTGGATAGTTAGCATAAACGTGTGTTCTTTTTATAAAATAAATCAATACATTTTCCAACCTTGGAAATATACACGTTTCATTTTACATTTGTTTCCTTCATGCTTTATGTGGACTTCAAGAAAAAAACACGTGAATCTTTTTATTGGGTTACATTATTTGCATAAATTTGCATACAGATTTATACACAGATTTGTACTAGTGGGAACATATATTTATATTTAACCCCTTAACACCTGCATTTAAATATACGTTTTTTAAAAAAGGAAAAGCTAAATGAACCCTTTATCTCCTGAGACTTAAGCAATTCCACAGTAAAAAAAATAAAATAAGATAAAATGACCAACAAAATGAACAAAAACTACCAAAGTGATCAGTAAAATGAACAAAAACTACCAAAGTGATCAGTAAAATGAACAAAAATGAACATTAAACTAACAAAATAATATGTAACATGAACAAAGTAAGACACTAACAGAACACAATTGAAGAAAAATGATATAATAAATAAACAAAACATAGAAAAAATACCGAACAACATCAACAGAAACTAATAAATATTCACAAAATAACAAATAACAACCCCCCACACACACACAAAAAAAGAACTTTAAAATCAGGAATAAATGTCTAGTGTTCCAGTAGTTTTACTTTTTGTAAATCAGTTACTTTTCAACACCTGCACATCAGTTCCATCAACAAAATTATCAGTAAAATAACACTAACAAAACTTCAACTATTCTGAATTTTTAAACTAAACCATCCATTCAGAACGCATCAGCGCTGACACATCAGGGGTTAAAGGGTTAAGTGGACATAATTAATTTGACTATAGCACATACAATAGATAAATACATATTTGTAACAGTATAGACATTAAGGGTTCAACTTGTGGGGACCTGAAGTTTCATCTCCATGGTGTCAGAGGTCCCATGGTGTGACTGTGTAAACAGATCAATGTCCTCATAGAGATAGAAATACAAGCACACACACACACACACACACACACACACACACACACACACACACACACACACACACACACACACACACACACACACTGTGTTTGTGTGCATAAGTAAACATGAGTGGCCTATAAATATAAATTGCGGTGAACGCTGTTGGAATTCCTTTGCACTCACTTTTTTCTCGGCAGGTCGTACACACCCCCAGCAGGTGCTTTCACTTGAAGATCAGTTTGCACTTGTGCTTTAGGCTGTGTAGTTATAACTAAAGGGTAAAAAAAAAAAAAAAAAAAAAAACTGGGAGGGCCCCGTCCTCCTCCTCCTCCTCCTCTTCCTCCTGGTCTGTTACTGTCATCAGGGGGAGGCTGATTGAAAGGTGTCCTCCTGCTGCACTTTGGCTTCAGGTAGCACCAAGGCGTCCTGACTGAGCTGAGCTGAGTGTTGGTCTGCTGACGGACCAAAAGGTCATCCTTCATCCTTCATCTTCATCCTTCATCTTCATCCTTCAGATCCACACAGTAGCCTCTTACCCTGCATCTGCCTCGTACACCATCCAGTCCAGAGTTGATCTGTGGCAGCTGCAGCACAGAGCATCTTCACCTGGGTAAGAACCACTACATCACCCACTATACAATTACACGGTTGTTTGGTTTTTGTGTATATATTAGGGCTGTCAAAATTCATACATTAATGCATTAATCCATCCATATTTAAAATTGTAACAAAATGGAACACAATTAAATGGAACAGTTTAGTTTACATCGTTAAAGGTGCTGAATAAACATGATAGTTGCATATATATATATATATATATATATATATATATATATATATATATATATATATATATATATATATATATATATATATATATATATATATATATATATATACCCATAAGTCTCCAAACATAGGAAAACTAAACCTTTCTTTCCAAAAACCATTTTTATTTATATAATATGCTCTATATGACGACCATTTTAATTTCTTTCTCTTTGTTCAAATGCATTACTTTGGGTTATCTGAAATATAAAGAAATCCATGTTAGAATCATATATGGAATGTATTATGTCTTCTATGTATGGAGACTTATGGGACACCCTGTATATAAGTATATATATTCATATTTTTGCATATGTTTTGGATATTTTAGCAATTTTTGGGTGTTTTTCCTCTATATTTTAGGAGGTTTTTGAATATGTTTGGGATTTTTTTCAGTGCTTTTTTGCGTTAGTTTGTTTTTTGTTGAATTTTTGTGGATTTTTAGGACATTTTGTTTTGTTTTTCTCTGCATTTTCTAAAATAAATGATTATTAGTAAATTTTAGTACAAAATACCCTTGACACAGAACACTTGAACACTATAAAGTGTTTTGGTCACTCCTAAAGACAGAGTTTTCTTTTCAGTGTAAAATACCACATTACATTCGTCAGTCAGGGATTCAGCTAACACTAAGGCTGAGACACCGTCCAGTTGGAACGAATACCTTAAGTACAGATATATTCCCTTCTTTCTTGATTCTTTTTGTTCATAATTTTTTTTTAACTCAACTAATATAGATTAAAAATGAATATTTAATCATGATTAATCCAAATTGGTCCAAAGCAACGCTATGATTAATCTGAATAAAAATAATAGCAGTAGTATATATATATATATATATATATATATATATATATATATATATATATATATATATATATATATATATATATATATATATATAGTCTTTTTCATAAAAAAATAAAAATAAAAATTCTAACCTAAGTGTGTGTGTATGTATGAACCGCTGCTGACTGTGAATTTCCTAACTGTGGGATAAATCTAATCTAATCTAATCTAATCTAATCTAATCTAATCTAATCTAATCTAATCTAATCTAATCTAATCTAATCTAATCTAATCTAATCTAATCTAATCTAAAGCAGAACTACACAACATCATGTTTCTGAAGAAGACATATATGTTCTCGCTGGATTACTGGGAATAAGGGAAGTTCATTTTTAAGTACATGCTGCTGTGAGTGCTTCAGTTTCATCATGAACTAATGCCAATCATTTTAGCATCATACGAATAAAAGCTATTAAATTTCTGGGACAATGGTGGGAAATTCAATCTGGGCTACATCCATTTTGTTCTTTGAAAATGTTACCACTGAAAACTAGAAATACTTTTTATGGAGAAATATTGTCATATATGGTTGGTTGTAATTACAAATTAAATTATACAAAGGTTGAAAATGTGTTTGTTGCAAATCAGAATATGAATCTATAACAAATGTAGTTGTCATTTTAGTTTTTTATATATAAGGCACATTAACTGAAGTCAAAATCATGAAATAAAAAAAATCTAAATTGAGATAAAAATACAAAATTATGTGATAAAAAGTCTAAATCATGAGATAAAAAGTCGAAATTATGAGCTAAAAAGTCTGTATCATGTGATAAAAAGTCAAAATGATGAGATAAGTCTAAATGATGAGATAAAAAGTCAAAATGATGAGATAAAAAGTCAAAATGATGAGATGAGTCTAAATGATGAGATAAAAAGTCAAAATGATGAGATAAAAAGTCTAAATCATGAGATAAAAAGTCAAAATGATGAGATGAGTCTAAATCATGAGATAAAAAGTCAAAATGATGAGATAAAAAGTCAAAATGATGAGATAAAAAGTCAAAATGATGAGATATATAGTCTAAATCCCCAGTCACTAAGCACTACCAGAATGAATCCTTATATAAGTCACACTGTGTTTTTTGTAGAACTAGTTAATATATGCAGTAACAATAACTGCCTCATGTCCAATAATCTACCTATAACTACTGGGGCTGAACAACAAGACAACTTTAAGGTCATTTTTATCACTTTGGTGTCTGTGCAGTTAGTGCCTTTTTACTTTACAGAGATAAACAGATAAAAGGACATTATCAGTGTCAGTGTCATCCAGGATGAGCTGGGAGAATTCATTTAACATTTGGATTATATATAGATTATATGGATAAAACCACCAAACTGTATACTTATATTTTAAGAGGTGTCAGCGAATCCAAAATGTTCAAAGGACACACAAATAAAATGAATATAAATAATGAAATATTGAATATATGAAATAATGAATCTAATAATAAAGTCTAAAACCACATACATTATAAATATATTAACAAATACATTAAGAACATGTGTTCAGTTTATAAAATAGATAATGAAACGTGTTACACAGATTTATGTGAACACTACACCTGCAAAACTTGATAATAAGAAGAATGACAATTATGCAAATGATATCATCCTACAGTATCTGTTGATCATGGCAGTAGTAGTAATAAGGTGCTCCACACTGAATAAACCCTTTTTCCTTGTTCTGAGAACAATGACTTTCAGTTTCCCATGAGAAACAATAACAAAGGAGAAAAAAAAAAAGGGGGGAAAAAATCTCCCTCTAACGCTCACATGGTAAACAGTCACGCCTGGCTGTACACACTCCTTTAACTCCACACTCAAACACAAATACTTTGTTTCAACACTGCAGCACAACTCCTCTAGATGATCTGGGATTTAATTCATTTTTATGTTGCCCATGATCTTTTTTTTTTTAACCATTTAACTCCTGAGACTTTAGCAGTTCCACAGGAATAAATAAAATAAAATAAAATAAAAGAAGCTAAAATAAAATAAAATTAAATAAATAAAATTAAATAAATAAATAAATAAATAAATAAATAAATAAATAAATAAATAAATAAATAAACTATATACTGACAGCACATTATGGATCACTTTGAAATTTTACTTTGCGGTAAATGGAGAATATATTTCAAAGTGATCCAGAATCCAGGATCTCTTCCGGATCATCACCAAAATCCAATCATTTGTTCCTTGTGACACTCCCAACACGTCATGAAATTTTCATCGAGATCCATCTGTAAATTTTTGAGTTATCTTATTAACTTACAGACAGACCATGGGCGTCGCACCTGTGGGGGATGGGGGTGTTGCGACACTCCCACTTCTCCACCCAGATGATTTCATAGCCTCCACTTTTTCCTGAGTTTATATATTGTATCGTTACTGGATCCAAGAAACAGACAGAGTTGGTCTCACCTACTTTTTATTTCAGGATAAACAGTTACTGTCGTCACAATCACACCAAACAAACATCAATAACATTTCGGGGCTGTTACAATATTTATGGTTTAAACTGTTTACCCGCCCGGGTGGCACAACAGCATATGTAAATGAAGCGCACCTCAGTTCATGGTAATGTAAACAGCTCTTCTTCGTGGTGTTAACAAACAGTTATTAACCAGTAAGTAATGAGAAATGTTACTGTTGTTAAACTAAGTTAAATAAACTATGTCTTGTTCTGTGACATTTACCCTAAGACAGTGGTTCTAGAACTTTTTTCACTGATGTTCCCCCTGAGGAACATATTTTTAGTCTTGTCCCCTGACATGGACAAAACATTTTTTGTAAGAAAAAAGAGGAACAGTGTCTGTAAAATCAGTGTCTGATTTTTTTAAACCCACACATATAGCATTTTTTTTATCTCATAATTTTGACTTTTTATCTCATGTTTTTTACTTATGAATTCAATAAAGGTTTCATTGACATTTATGTTATTATATTTGTCCACAATTTACTTTTTTAATATAAAAATGTAACCATTAATGGATAATTGTTCCCTTAATTTGCCGATGATAGATTCAGAAAATTTTGCTCATGTGCCACAACCTCGAACAGACCCTAAATTTTAAATGGCTGTGACGCCCCTGAGACAGACAGACAGACAGACAGACAGACAGACAGACAGACAGACAGACAAACTCCAGTGGTTAGCACTGGTGCCTCACAGACAGAAGGTCCCTGGTTCTATTCCCACACCAGACCTTTCTGTGTGGAGTTTACATGTTCTCCAGTTTCCTCCCACCATCCAAACACATGCACTGATAGGTTAATTAGTTAATCTAAATTGTCCATAGGTGTGAATGTGAGAGTGATTGTTTGTCTATATATGTTCAGCCCTGAGATGAACTGGAGACTCATACAGGATGTACCCCGCCTTCACCCATTGTATGGATTAGGCCCCCAGTGACCCCTATGACCCTAGTGAGGATAAAGTGGGTTCAGATGAGATAAATTAAATTAAATTACATTGAAATTAAAAAAATACAAATACTAAGAATAAGAATAGTATAAGCAAAAAATAAAGAAAAACTGCCAAAGTGATTGATAAAATTAACAAAAATAAATAATGAACCAACAAAATAATGAGTAACATGAACAAAGTAAGAGACAAACAAAAATAATAAAATAAAAAATAAGAAACAGGATGAATAAAAACTAATAAATATGTACAACATGAAAAATAACATGAAAACAACATAAATAAATAAATAAATTTTAAAAATCATATATTCAATAGTCTTAGTTTTGATATTTTCTTTTTCTAAATTTTCTTTTTGACTTCTATTTATCTCTGTACTTCAGTTTCATGAAGGAAACATAGTAAAAACTCAGTAAAATATAAAACAATATATGAAAAAACACAAGGAAAATGGTGTTTAAAAAAAAAAAAAAGCCAATTATATATTTTT
>CM035787.1:13769443-13864443 GCA_020466265.1 Siphamia tubifer | reverse complement strand
CGGTCCATGCCCTGGTGATGGGGAGAAGACGCAGGGAGTCCGGGAAGTGGCGAAGTCTGGGCGAAGGTTCTGGTTCGGGGGTGCATTTACTCATTCGGACCTCAACTTCCACAGTCAAGCACCAGATTTGATTTTGAAAAAAGGAGAAATATATAATTGTATTTATTTTATTTTAACTTTTCTAACGTTTTATTTTAGTTTTAATTTGTAGAGAAAGACGTTGACGCTGACAGAGTTATAAAATCCATGTGCAACTCAGTCAAATAAGTGTGTTGTCCATTCATATAGTTTGGAATTTTAGTTTTATTAAAATCTTGTCTCGTTCTCGTGAGCTGAGTGTCTCGTCACACCCCTAAACATTCCTGAAGCTGAACATTGTAGCTTTTGGCCCCCCCCCCCCCCTGGTAAACATTTGCCTAGTTCGCCTATAGCATGAAATGGCAGCGGAAAAATAAAAAACAAAATGGAAGTGAAATGGGAAAAAAATGACATGAAGAGATTTATTCTTGGAAAAAAATCAATAAAAATCTTTTATTGTTTTATTATTATTATTATAATTATTATAATTATTATTTTTTTTTACAATTCACAGGATATTTTTCAATATTTGACTGACACCACATGTTTTTATTGTGCTGAACAATTGCTCTAAACCAATGATAAAAACCTTAGCTCAAATAATCACTTACCCCTTCGTATGTGACCAAGTATGTAGAAAAAAACGGGTTTCCCAGGGTGCACGGCTGCATGGAGGGGGTCCTTTTCCCACCTGTGTCAAAGGCTGACTTTGCTGAGTAAATGGAGCAAGCTTTAATACTCCTGAAATGAATATCAGCGTCTTGACCAAACTCATTTAGGGATCAGTCAGTTCCGTAATCCTTCTCCATGGGGGAGTGTGTTTGTGTCTTTTTCTTGTGCCCCCTCTTCCTTTTGGAAGAAGGTAATATGGCTAAATTTGCTTTGCTAATGGGCTTAGTGCAAGCTGTTACAGAGCAGAGTTGACACGCAGCAGCCAGGATGGGATGCCACTGGCTTTTAATCTGACTCCTGATGGAGTGAAAGGGAGTGTGGACTGTGGTTCAGCACAAGTTTGGAGATAAAAAGAAGATGGGGAAGGGGTTTTACTGTGGGGGGTTGAAGAGCAAAGATTGAATGTGAATCGTTTTTCAGGAGGCAGGGAAAGACAAGTTTATTTAAGTTTTTTTTTTTATAGAGTCAGCAACATATTGTTATGAATTGTGTGAACTGTAGTGAATGATTATATCGTATAAAATATTGCATGCTTTGGTGTTTGATTTACCTTATATTTTCACCCAAGAAAAAGAAAATGCATAAAGTATTAATTGAATACTAACCCACAAAGCAAAAAGACAGTAACTGCATTTTTGGGGGAAAATTAGTTATTGTTTTTTTTTTTTTTTACAACATTCTAATTATTCTTTGTCATATAATAAAATATCTCATCGGAAATGTCTGTCGTTTTGGAGAAAATTAGTGAGTGTTTGTACAGTAACTGCAAAAAGTACTAGTAAAACAAAGTAAAAAGTCAGTAAAGATCATTACTGTGTTCTTACCCATGTCCATTTAGGACCCTGCACCAATAGTTTACAGTCAATCACTGTATTAGACTGAAACAGATTATGGAATTACTGTATTTTCCACACTATAAGGTGAACTGTCAATGAATGTTTTTTTTATGAGGGTTTTTCATAAGGCGCATTAAAATTACAATATAAAAAGGAAAAAATTATGAGATAAAAAGTCTAAATTCCCAGTCACTAAACACTACCAGAATTAATCCATACAGTATATAAGGTGCACTGTGTTTTTTGGAGAACTACTGTAGGTAATATACAGTAACAATAACTGCCTCATGTCCAATAATCTACCTACAACTACTGAGTCTGAACAACAACAGAACTTTAAGGTCATTTTTCTCTCTTTGGTGTCTGTGCAGTTACTGCCTTTTTACTTTGTAGGACAGAACACTGCTCTGTTGTTTTTAGTTTTTAGAAAACTTCATACTTTAATCAGATGAATCATAAAACTAATGACTTTAGTGTTGGTTAGTTCATGTTTTTAATATATATGATGGTGTGTTATTCCACATATATGCTGGTTTATGTACATGTATACAATGGATTAGTAAATATTCCACTAGAAAGAACCTGTAAAGTGAATGGATCATAATGTTCAGACAGTGTTTTGAAGTAGATCTGAGAACAATATTCCTTTGGACTAAAACCTATTCTCTTGTTCATTCTAAGATTTTCACATTTTGACCTCAGACTTATCTTGGAAACTTGAACCAACCAGTATTCATTGAGTTCAGCCTTAATAAAGGAAAGGTGATAGTGATGGACAGGTGGGTTTTACTAGTGTGAGTCAGACATTTACAATCTGTTTTTACTGAATAAAAGGTAGTTTTTTTTTCCCAACAGGAAGTGCTATAATAGTTTATTTATTTATCCCTGTAAACCTGAACCATTAAATAACTGACAGAAAATTCCAGTTGTTGGAAACCAGAGCCTTTTGGGTTTTTTTTTATTAGATATCAAGTTCCATGTATGATTTTCAGTTTTATATATTGATAAATATTTGATATATTGGGTTTCAATGCTCAAATATGATTATTTCTGAACAAACAAAAACATAATATAACACAAACATGTCTAACAATTTGAAATTGCTTTTCAAAAGTCTTCCTTTTAAAACTCATTAATGATGATGATGTTATAGTGTCAGTGGAAAGGCATGTTGAGCCGCATTTTGTAATAATGGTGCATTTTCTAATAATTTATTCCATTTTGTAGCACTTTGGTGGTGTGGTATTAAAAGTTAAGGAGCTGTTTGGGAAATATTCCAAATGGTTTATGTCTTGGCTGGTAATTAGACATATTAGACATATGGACAATTTAAAATTACGGATATATTTTGGAAATAGAAATGTTGTTGTTTGTTTATCCTTTTAAGGCAATTTCATATATGTTTAAAATGAATCTTAGTGGATAAATAATCTGCTCTTTAAACAAGCAGAACACACTTATGTTGTTTAACCTGTTAAGGCACAAGGAGATTTTCTGGCAAATTCAGCCTAAAATACATGCCCAAATTAAAGTAAAATACAATTAACAAACAAATAAACTATGCTTTAGAATTGTTATCATGTAATGCACCATGTTATTACATTTCCTACAGAATTAAAATCTTCTCAAAATGTAATAACTTATTCCATCATGCCGCAAAATTTATTACAAAATGCGTTGGGCCAGTTTATGACAAAATGCGACAGTTTATTAGAAAATGAAATGAAAAAGTTATTACATTTTGGACGTTTATTACAAAACAGGCGTCAACAGGCATCTTGTGACCAATCCCCTCCCTGGTGGAATACACATGTATTGCATGTATTTAATTGTATACATCAGGTTTTTCAAGACTAAAAATATCACACTTACACACTAGAGGTCTTCAAAAGTCACATATTAAATACTCATGTATCAAATGAGTCCATTTCAAGTGATTCCTTGTGTTTTTTTGGCTTTAAAAGTGTTTTTAACCTACGTTTGTTTAATGTGTTTTAATGACAGTGTGCTTTTAGTCTCATGAGTCTCTGTTGAAGTAATCCTGTCATTGTGTGACTATGTCAACAATCTATTTCCTTCTTTTATTTCCTGGTAAATATTTTCCAAGTCAACTTTTTGATATGAAAAATAACATCCGGGTTTCTCTTTGGTACTAAACTTTAGTACCAAATCATTTTTATTAAGACAGCTCATACAAATGTTTGACCAAAATAACTATATTATGCAAAAATGGTGTCATCTAGCAACACCATATTTTATTACTCTGCCAAAAAAAGGTGGAGTTATTTTTTTTACCGGTGGTTATCTGTTTGTTAGCAAGATAACTCAAAAAATGATGGACAGATTGGGCAGAAATTTTCAGCTAACCTTGGTACTGGCTCGGTGGGGGTTGGTCTGCCTTGGCGGAGTCTACATTCTCTGAGTGCTGTTGTAGTTTATAAATCATTTCAAATATATATACAGCAGGTTCTGGTGACATCATCACCCCGAATGGCAGCTTAAAACCACAGTTCCCTCGTGAAAATAAGGATTTTGCTCCATTAGACTCTGTCACAATTCAAGCTTTTACAATAATATGTGACCCGCCACCACGAAAACAGGCATAAGTCGCACTGAGCCGTTCAGAGCTACAGCCAAATTTAGGCTAGAAGGCGATTTCTTATTTGTGTTTACATTTTATCAAAAAACGGTACCTTAACACCTCTATTTTCAGTTCCTGTGGTCATTACATTGAAATCCAATCAATAAAGGTGTTTATTGAGTCAATTATTTAAGCGGCGACAAAAGTTCAGGTATTGCTGAGCAAAGACAAAGCCGACTTCAACGTCTTTTCGCCGAACAAACCGATCTCCGTTCCGTGGGTAAACACCCAAGTGTTTGGTACGAGGTAAAAGCCTATATTGAATGTACTGTCCAATGGTGTAAGCCAAATGATTATAATACGTCACACTTCTTTCCTATTATTATAATATATAAAACTTCTGTGACATGTCCATCAGAGTGTCCTTTAACATCTGTGAAAAATTTGTGTCAATCGGATACAAATTATTATGCGTTGCTAAGGACTTCCTACCCCAAAACAGTCCAAAACTTTGACGGACAATATCTAAAAATATGCAAATTGCAAAATATGTCCAAATGTGGATATTAAAATTACCATAACTTTGGTTCTACTTGTGATAGAAACATATTTTTTTCACCATCTTAAACCTTTGTTTCTACTCTACCAAGCTACACAGATAACTCAGTTTTGATTTCCAGACACTTATGGCTGGTTTCGTGGTGATGGGTCACATATGTGAAAAAAAGAAGTGGGGAAAGAATCATGTGAACAAAGAAAGTCGGAAAATGAGCAAAACTTGGGCAATAACTCACCTACATAAGTAGAAGATGGTGGAACTAATGCTAATCTTCGCTCAAAGACTGATGATGACACAAATTAAACCAAAGTCTTATGTTAGGGCAACACCAAGTGCAAAATTACACGTGTACGCCTGTGACGCGCCGCATAAACACCCGAGTCTGGACGCTGGATAAACATAGATAAAATCTGTCCCCCCATTTCAGTCCGTCCTCAGCTGTGGTCACCACCTCCTCCAGGAACTTTGTCTGGATGAAGTCTGTTTTTAATGGTATTTCAAGCTCAGTTTTTCTTTCTGCTGCCTTCCGGGTCTGTCCGAGTGTCATACATCATTCCGTTGGCAGCATCTCAACGCTGATTGGCTTTTGTGGCCCGGTGTTTTATTTTCAACTCCAGCATTTTCACGTATTTGCGGCAAGATATGCTGGTCAAACACGTGGATGCTCCAACGCACCGCCCGGGGTGAATCTACGCTGGCCAAAAAGGGCAAATGCACCACATCGACAAAAACGCTGTAAACACAAGAAAGATGGAACAACCAAAAACACAAACACATTTAACAAATGCAACACAAGTGAAGCTGCAGGAGAAAATGCTGCGATAATAGGAACGAAGCAGAAGCAAAAATGGACAAATCCTCAAAACAAATGCAAGAGAGAAAAGCTGCAAATTCACTCCACAACAAAATGGAAGTTCACCAAAATAAGACGGGTTCATCAAAATAAAACACAAGAAGAAGAAGAAGATGGTGGATGAAGATGAAGTTCATTAATTTAAGAGATTAGCGTGAAAAGGTTTTGTTTCCCTTCGTCTTTTTTAAACACTTCACCATAATCTGCTACAATATAATAGAAGAGCAGCAGAGGTGCAGCACTAACATTAGCTACAAACATCTGCTGCTCTACACCTTTTCATGCTAACCTCTTGAATTAATGAACTTCAATTTTGTCTTCATCCACCGTCTTCTTCTTCCGTTTTATTTTTGTGAACTTCCATTTTGTTGTTGATTGGTTGGTAAGGGTCCACTTAAATAGACGTCAGGGTTCAAGTGGTGTTAAATGATGCAAAAGTAAAGAAAACACCAACTGTCATGTGACGTCCATTGTAGATGCTTATTAAAATATACTAAAATGAGAACATTATTTATTAACTTATTCTAAGGTTCTGTCAGTCCTACTGGGAGACTAAGTCAGGGTTCAGTGTCTTTGTCCAAGGACACTTGGACATGTGGACAGACAGAGCTGGGACATGAACCTCTGACCCTTCAGTCATTGGACGACCTGCTCAACCAATTGAAATTAATAAAATTAATGTGAATTTTACTTTTGTGATTGTAATTTTTTTGGTGTGATAGATATTGGTGATTATCTGCAGTGCTCTGATGTTGTATTTCATCATCTACTACATCAGCTAAGTTTATTTTTTTCAACTGTCCTTATTTGAAACAGTAGTAATTACAGTACAATATCATTCTCAGCATTTAATGACTTAATTCCACTAAATTGTACCTCATTCTGTTCACTTATATCCACAATAATTCCCCTTAATAAAAAAAATATTAGTTAGAAGTACTTAAAAAGAAGAACATGTTACAGCAATTGAATACATTTGAGTTAGTAGTACTATTACTGAAACTTTGCGTATTCACAACTGAATATATTTAATTATTCTGAACATTCAGGCTTACAGTGTGTCTTAAGCTTAAGAGATATTAACTCAGTAAAGAAGAAAAACCCCATTGAAGATCACCTGGACTCATTGTAAAACTTAGATTAGATTTTGTCAGAGGGATGTAGTTTATGGTTTTGCACATTTTATGAGACTCAAATTACTTTGTGTCTCGAACAAATAAAGCTGTGGCTTCCTGTGAATTTACTCTGTGTGAGGGAAAGCACACTTCCTTCAGCGACAGCCACTGATAACATGGTGTGTGACAGCGACCGTCTGCCAGCTGTGGCAGGTACACAGTATGGGCGCCGTATATCAGTCAACCCTGGGATTACAACACGTACGCTACAGCTGACATCCATAAATGAACACTAATAGCAGCAATTTCCTGTAAAAACACACAAAAAAACCCCATAAATCCAGTATTGCCTTAACACACTCACCTCAGTTGATGCTTTTCACATTATCTAACCTCCTTTTTTTCTTTTTAAAATATCTTTAATCTTTGACATTTTCATATAAACATACAAACATAATAAATACAAATATAAACCAAGAGGCTTGAAGAGATATGAATGGAAGGTTATCCCATATGTGGTAAAAATTATAATGTATTTATTTATTTTAGTAACATTTTTGCAATTTTTCCATGTTATTTTTATTTTGTAAATATTTGTTTTTTATTCATCTTGTTGCTTATTTAGTTTCTATATTAATATTTTTTTCTTCAGTTTTATCTTGGAAACTTGAGCCAACTAGCGTTTAAGACTTCAGTTTCCTTCATCAGTAACACACATATGGGAACATTTCATTCGTTTTATTCTGGTATTTTGTCCTTTCCGCTAGCTTGGAAGGCTAACAGTAGCAAACACTAAAATGTAAGAGGTGAGTAATCCCAGGTTCATCAAGTCAAAGTCCTGCCATCAGTGGCGGATCTCGGACTATTTTTAGACGGGGCAACCCCCCCACCCCCACCCCATCCACGCGCATTGGGGAGGGGGGCAACGTATAACAATAATGTAATAGCGTTTCTGGAATTGAAACAGAATTTTTTTTTAAATAAACACAAATAATTAAATGTACATAATTTATTTCCATTGACATTTACAAATAAATAACTATATTAAGGATATTGATGGGCGGCACGGTGGTGCAGTGGTTAGCACTCGTGCCTCACAGCAAGAAGGACCCTGGTTCGAATCCCATACCAGACCTTTCTGTGTGGAGTTTGCATGTTCTTCTCATGTCTGTGTGGGTTTTCGCCGGGCACTCCATTTTCCTCCCACCATCCAAACACATGCACTGATAGGTTAATTGGTTACTCTAAAATTGTCCATAGGTGTGAATGTGAGAGTGATTGTTTGTCTATATATGTTCAGCCCTGCGATGAACTGGCGTCTCATACAGGGTGTACCCCGCCTTCACCCATTGTAGCTGGATTAGGCCCCCAGTGACCCCCGCGACCCTAGTGAGGATAAAGCGGGTTCAGATAATGATGATGATGATGATGAAGGATATTGATCAACATTTCAGTTTGATGAGGCAACAAAAATTGGTCTAGAGTCCTGTTTCTGTGCTTGTGATTGGGTGGGCACAGCTGTCAATCAGGGTGGTCCCCACCCACCCAGGCCCGCCCATAGATCCGCCCCTGTCTGCCATGTATTTGTTCCAACCTGTTCATTGAACCAGTCCATTTTGATGAGCACAATGGAATTGGATTGGATAAAATTGGATAATGAGTGGAATCACCTGTGAACAGGTTGGAACCAATAAATGACAAGACTTTAACTTGATGAACCTGGGATCCCCCACCTCTGTTAATTGCAGTTGAATGAGTGAGTTACTTTGTAGATAATTAGTTTGATCAGTTTTGTTGATATGGACAGGTAATTTAGGAAGAATAGGAAGAAAAAGTTACATTTGAGATAAGAAATCATCATAAGAGTAAATATGAGATAAAAAAAATTTAAGGTAAAAACTCAAAATTGTGAGATAATAGTGATATAACTGTAATATATAAAGTCACAATTTCTCTCCTCCATTGATTTTCCATCTGAAGTGAATGATTTTTCATACTGTCACATGTATTCAGTTTGAAAAAGTAATGAGTCTATTCTGAGAATATAAAGAGTATGTCTTGATGTTTGCCGTTTTTTTTTTACTTTAAATGCCAGTAATTTTAAAGCTCTACTCCCTGATTCATAATACACTGGTACCTCTACTTTATGAAATTGATTCATTCCAGAAGTGGTTTCGTACCATGAATTTTTCATAAATAGTCGCACTTTACATGTAAAATGCCTGACTTGTTCCAAGGCCCCAAATATTACCCCCTATACCCTTTAAAAATTATAAAAGTATACACCTATGTGTTAAAAGTAAAAGAACTGTAAATTTAGATTTAATTACATTTCTTTTATATCATGGTTTTATGGGCTGTTGGTCAAAAACAAAAACGGCTTGTCCAGCATCACAATAGCATGTGCTAGGGTCAAGGGTCATGGGTGTGCCGATAAGTGATCTACAGATCAGTAATCGGCACACAGTTATGCCGTCGGGAAATATTTTTCCGATAGTAACGCATTGGCAATACATTATCCCGTTTATTCTATGGGTTATTACAGCTTATTACTGCTACTACTGTAACAGTAGTAGCAGTAGTGCTTGATAACACTTCCTGTCCTTGGTTCGTCTGTGCTGAACTTGTAGCCATCCTGCTGTTGTCTGTTTTCATGTGTCGGCATGTGGTCTTGTTTGTATGTGTATGCATGCATTTTATGTTTGTGTTTTGTATGCTGTGGTATGTCATGCTATTTTGTCATGTATTTTAGCCAGTAACTTTGTAATTTTATTCTTATGTTTCATATTTTATTCTATTTGTTTGTGTTCTGTTTTTAGGGTGACTTTAACATCTGTCTAGGGACTACAGATGAAAAATAGCCTCTTGGCTAATTCTGGCGCATTTACAGTGAATGTTATTAATGTGCACTGTCCCTGTTTCAAATAAACTAAAAAAAAAAACAAAAACAGATTGGATAAAATAGCCGTTACAACGTAGTGAATATTTACTTTCAATGTGGCCAAACTACTTGCGGAGTGATATGGTACCGTGAATCTGAAGTGACAAAACTCGTTGCCATTGGCAGCGGGCGCTAAGGGTTATTGAAAAAAATCCACCCGCAGCAGGCTCGAAACGTCCATTCAAAGTGAATGGGAGCTGTCGGAACATTCTAGAGGGTCGTAGAATAATTATGCAAAAATGTAGAGACTAAAAGTACAAATTTTCCTGAAAAATAAATACTCAAGTAAAGTACAGATACCGAAAAAAAAAAAATCTACTTACAAAGTACTTCTTTACGACGTATCTGCGACCACTTGGCTTCTGAGCATAAATTGACCTTTAGTCGCTCACTTCAAAATGATTCCATGTTGGAATTAGAAAAGTATTTTCCAAGAGAGAGCGCGACTGTTCATTACCAGACATTCTAACTTCCATTTGATTAAAAAAACTCCAGCTGACAGTGGCGGCAGAGCGCTGCAGAGACGGCTCCTTGCAAGTCCACGCAGGCGACAGAGCTTCTTCAGGGACTCAATGCAAGTCACCCACCCCCAAGACACAAGGCATTCTGGGCCATTGACCCACAAATAAGAGACTCAGTCAAATCCACTTTGCGCCATGCCTTTGAGCACTGTGTGTGTTTTAACTCTTATGAGGGTCATTTCCCCAATACCTCAGTCTGATTTTGGGGTTTTTAAAGAACATTCACTCACTTTTTCTGTGGTCAGTCACGCAGGCGGACCCTCTCATGGAGTGTCTTTATTAACCTTAAGACTAAGAAACCTTTGGAAGAGGTATTGTAATTTTGATTTAATGTTTTTTTCATTGAAACAAACTAGTTTTGGAAAGAAATAGAAGTTTTATATTTGTAAAATTGTAGAATAACTTCAATATGTGTTTGTGTTTATGGTCTATTATTTATTATTATTATTATTATTATTATTATTATTATTATTATTATTATTATTATTATTATTATTATTATTATTATTATTATTATTATTATTATTATTATTATTATTATTATGTGACACCTTTTTATTTACCTTACTGTATTTAAATATATATATATATATATATATATATATATATATATATATATATATATATATATATATATATATATATATATATATATAGGTATTGGTACTTTGCTTGAGTATTTATTTTTCTGGCAACTTTTTACTTTTATTTTCGACCTTTATGCATAAATATTAAGTCTGTCAAAATGAACACAATCACACAAACTAATCCATCATCAGGATTAATTTGATTAAAATGTTAAATGGAGCGGTTGTTTACAGTTGTTTTTGTTTCAAGTTGTTTTGTTGAAACTGTTGAATAAACACGTCGATAACATATAAACATATTTTTGAATATGTTTTTGATTTTTCATCACTTTTTTGTGTTATTTTATTTTTTGGTGAATTTTATTGGTTTCCAGCAAATTTTCTATATGATTTTTCTCAGCCTTTTTTGTGTCTTAGTGTATTTTTGTCTATGTTATAGGAAAGTTGAGTCCAGTTTTTCCAAAATTTCCTGTCCAAACTAACAAAGCTGAGTAGCCTGACCTGACCAAACAATATTATACTGTGACAGTATGAAAAATAAGTGGCTTCAGAGGGAAAATCAGAGGAGAGAAACAGTAATATTTTATCTAATAATTTAGACTTTAAATCACACATTTTTGACTTTTTATCTAATAATATTCCATTTTGTATCGCAGAATTATTTTTATCTCAGTAATGCATTTTCTTATGTCATATTTATGAATGTTTTTATCTTATAATCTTGACTTTTTATCTCATGATGATGAATTTTTAAATCAACCCTCAAAAACAAATAGTCTGTTATTACCTCCGCCAAGGAGGTTATGTGTTTGCCAGAGTGTGTTTGTCTGTCTGTCTGTCTGTCTGTCTGTCTGTCTGTCTGATAGTCTGTCTGTTTGTTTGTCTGTCTGTCTGTTTGTCTACCTGTCTGACTGTCTGTCTGTTTGTCTGTCTGTTTGTCTGTCTGTCTGTCTGTCTATCTGTTTGTCTGTCTGTCTGTCTGATAGTCTGTCTGTTTGTTTGTCTGTCTGTCTGTTTGTCTACCTGTCTGACTGTCTGTCTGTTTGTCTGTCTGTCTGTCTGTTTGTCTGTCTGTCTGACTGTCTGTTTGTTTGTCTGTCTGTCTGTCTGTCTGACTGTCTGTCTGTTTGTCTGTCTGTCTGTCTGTCTGTTTGTCTGTCTGTCTGACTGTCTGTCTGTTTGTCTGTCTGTTTGTTTGTCTGTCTGTCTGACTGTCTGTCTGTTTGTCTATCTGTCTATTGGGGGGGGGGGGGGGGGTTTGACATAACTCAAACACTTACGGACGGTTTGTCCAAAATGACATCATCAAATCATGACAAACAACTCAAGAGTAGTTACTGGAGGAAGTTTATTGTCCTTTTCTTTCTTTCTTTCTTTCTTTCTTTCTTTCTTTCTTTCTTTCTTTCTTTCTTTCTTTCTTTCTTTCTTTCTTTCTTTCTTTCTTTCTTTCTTTCTTTCTTTCTTAAATTCATGTAAGTAAATTGACTGGACGGGTTTTGAAAAAAAGAACCCTGTAATAAAAACTACTGGGTCAAAATTCTAACACTTGTTTTTACCAGCATTTGTTGGTTGATTTGTTTGTTTGTTTATTTGTGTTTGTTTATTTGGAACTATGGGGGGAGTTTATGGATGGATTTTGATGACATTTTCAGGGGAGGTGGGTAATGGGGAGATCTGGAGATGATTAGATTTTGTTTTTTGTCTGGTGATAAAGGATTATTTAATGACAATATTTCGTCACTTTAAGACACACTGTCAATGAATGGTTTATTTTTTAGGTTCTTCATATATAAGGTGCACTGGACTATAAAGTGCATTAAGTGACGTCAAAATCATTTGATAAAAAGTAAAAATTATGAGATAAAAAAAGTCTAAATTATATGATAAAAGTCAAATTTCCAAGTCACTAAACACAACCAGAATTAAACCATATATAAGGTGCACTGTAGTTTTTGGAGGAAATTCAAGTCTTTTAAGTTTCACCTTATAGTCCAGAAAATACAATAACCTTTTGTTTCCCAAATGTCATGTTATTTCCCATTCAAAAATTGCTATGGACATTTTAGAAACATCCAAATATTGGTATGGACATGTCCATAGCGTCCATATGCAACTTTATGCCCATGAGCTAAACTGTGTTAGCATGGAAGTCATTAGGGCATGTCTTTTCACCGACACAAAACACTTTCTTTAGAGCTTTTCTAATGGTCTAAACAACATCACATTTACATGATAGTAAGTAGAGGGTCCCTAAAGGCAAACTGAAGTGTCCTGAGGTCTTCATGTCATCAGATCGTGTGTCCAGAGTTACTGACTATCTTTTCTGGATGCAGGAACTGTCTTTTGGAGGAAGTCTGTAATAGTTGATTGATGAGTGCAGAGTTATACCCTCTGGAAATTCACTATTTGGTTGCATTCTTTTTTAAAAACACAGTCCAGTATTTTATTAGAAACTGAAATGAAGCAGCATGTAACAGCAAACAGTATTCTACTGACAGGTTGTTGTTTTCAACTTTTGTCAGTTGGTGCCTTTTGGTGAGATTAGATAATGAGGAGATACAATCACCTCAGGGAACAATCTAACTGTTCCCAAAAATACAACAGCATTAAAATAAATAAATAATTGTAGATGGTAGATTAATTCTTAAAAGCAGGAGAAGAGTCAAAGCAAGTGTTCCATTTGGAATGTTGCATCTGTTTACCTTTGGTGAAGGTGATAGGTCACATTCATACACACTCATACACACTCATACACACTCATACAAATTCATACAAATTCATTCATTCATACACATTCATACACATTCATACACATTCATACAAATTCATTCATTCATACACATTCATACACACTCATACACATTCATACAAATTCATTCATTCATACACATTCATACACATCCATACACATTCATACAAATTCATTCATTCATACACATTCATACACACTCATACAAATTCATTCATTCATACAAATTCATACACACTCATACAAATTCATTCATTCATACACATTCATATACACTCATACAAATTCATTCATTCATACACATTCATATACACTCATACAAATTCATTCATTCATACACATTCATTCACATGCATACACATTCATTCACATTCATACAAATTCATTCATTCATACACACTCATTCACATTCATACACATTCATTCACATTCATACACATTCATATACACTCATACAAATTCATTCATTCATACACATTCATTCACATTCATACACATTCATTCACATTCATACAAATTCATTCATTCATACACATTCATTCACATTCATTCACATTCATACACATTCATATACACTCATATACACTCATACAAATTCATTCATTCATTCATACACATTCATTCACATTCATACACATTCATATACACTCATACAAATTCATTCATTCATACACATTCATTCACATTCATACACATTCATACACATTCATTCACACTCATACAAATTCATTCATTCATTCATACACATTCATTCACATGCATACACATTCATACACACTCATACAAATTCATTCATTCATACACATTCATACATATTCATACACACTCATACACACTCATACACATTCATACAAATTCATTCATTCATACACACTCATACACATTCATACACACTCATACACATTCATACAAATTCATTCATTCATACACACTCATACACATTCGTACACATTCATATACACTCATACACACTCATACACATTCATACACACTCATACACATTCGTACACACTCATACACACTCATACACATTCATACAAATTCATTCATTCATACACATTCATACACATTCATACACACTCATACACATTCGTACACACTCATACACACTCATACACATTCATACAAATTCATTCATTCATACACATTCATACACATTCATACACACTCATACAAATTCATACACATTCGTACACACTCATACACCAGGGTGAGCAACACCACTGGAGGCAAGGGGGGTGAAGAGTCTTGGTATTCAAACCACCAACCCTTCATTTGGCTGGATGGCTTTGTCCAGTTTGCGACTCATGGAGAGTTGCAACAAATTGAAGTTTCATTTGTTATGTCTTGTGGTGAATGTAAAGGGCAAACTGATTTTGATCCAGTTATACTGCTCTACAATTTTTTTTATTAGAAAGTATTTACATTAAATGTTTCAAATCTTACAAGATGAATCATAAAACAAATAACTTTAGTGTTGGTTAGTTCATGTTTTTAATATGATGGTGTGTTATTCCACATATATGCTGGTTTATGTACATGTATACAATGGATAAGTAAATATTGTAAATGGATCATAATTTGCAGACAGTGTTTGGAAGTAGATCTGAGAACAATATGTACAGTATAAAGAGTGAAACTGTGGACATTCAACACATGCAATGGCAAAATATCCACAGATTTAAACTGTTCTATAAACATATAATCTGGTCCCAGTATAAAGATAGAGGGTCTTAATGCCATCCTGTTTTATCATTTTAATGTGTGTTTGGTTTGTTCTTACCATTGCTGGTCTGTGTTGTTCTTTAACATTAGTGTTATAGTAGTTTTATTCTGTTGTTATGTAATTATTCTAATGTAACTTATCTCTGTACAAATGTAAATGGTAAATGTTTTGCACTTATATACTGCTTTTCCACCTTCATAGTCCTCAAAGTGTTTTACATTCACACACCAGTGGCTTTCTAAGGGTCTGTCAGGGTTCAGTGTCTTGCCCAAGGACACTTCGTCAACCTCTCGGTCATTGGGCGACCCACTCTACCAACTGAGCCAAATGTACATTGTTTCTATATTCCATTCACATCAATGATGCACAAATTTTAACTACCCTGCCCACAACTGGGATCGTAAGAAATATATTTGAAAAGGACACACCTGACCCATCTCTTCACCCGCATTTCAACCCGTATTTTTTAAAAAGTAGTCAATGGTCTTTATGAACATCACATACCTGCATTTATTTCTGTGTTAAAATCACATGTCATTGCTTTTAAGTTAATATATTGAGAAAATATTTATATTATATATAATATATAACACCTAAAGAAACATTTGAACCTGGTTTCCACGGAAAACAAAACACTGGGAGCTGCTCATCATTTTTAAAACTTTCAGTGAATGTGTCCCAAACCGTACTTTTATATTTGTATGTTACCAGAGCTTCTATTCTCCCAACCTTATATTCTGTCTTGTTCCCTACATACCATACTGACGACGTTGTATTGTCACCTTCACCGAAATTCAGTTAATAACGTGTATTTACCACTTTATTTTAATGTTTATATCAAACAACAAACGACCAACCGCAACCTGAATATCATTACAAATATTTTTCAACACCCGCTCACTTCAGCCTATCATCACTGATTCACATTTTGGCTCCATAATATAAATGAGTTTAGGTCTATTTTGTTCCATTTAATTTGGCTTGTAGTCAAAGGACAGGAGTGAATATTTCAAACATGAATATGTTAAGTTATTGATGAGAATGGGGGTGCAATTAAATAAATGTTTTCTTTTTTCCACTCCTTTCTGGGTGTAAATTAATGAATTTATTTCTTATGTCTTACATGTATTCTGTGAATGCTCGAAATAAACAGATCAATCAATCAATCAATCAATATTCCTTTGGACTAAATCCTATGCTATTGTTCATTCTAATAATTTCACATTTTGACCTTAAACTTATCTTGGAAACTTGATCTAACCATCATTTAAGTTGAGTTTTCTTTATCACTAACACACACATGTGAATATTTCATTAGTTTTATTCCAGAACCGTTTGACTTTTACAAAAGTCAAATGTTACTGTACTTAAGTAGATTCCTTTAGGTATCTGTACTTTACTTGAGTATTTATTTTTCTGGCAACTTTTTACTTTTACTCCCTACATTTTTATATAATTATCTGTACTTTATAGTCTTTATATTCTCAGAATAGATGGGTTACTTTTATAAACCAAACAGATGACAGTATGAAAAATAAGTCACTTCAGAGAGAAAATCAGTGGAGGAGAGAAACTGTGACTTTATATATTATAGGTATATGACTATTATCTTACAATTTTGACTTTTTATCTCAATTTAGTTTTTTTTTTTATCTCACAATTTTGACTTTTTATTCCATTATTTTGACTTTTTACCTTATAAATTTGACTTTTTATCTCATAATTTTGACTTTTTACCTTATAAATTTGACTTTTTATCTCACTATTTTGACTTTTTATCTCACAGTCTTAACAATTTATCTTAAAATTATGCATGGACTTGGTCAAGCACACTTGTCCACTAGTGAAATTGGACGACCCACTCCACCTCCACAAATGTTTAATATTATTGTTGTCTGTCCCTCCTTCAGCCACCAGTTATGTCACACCCTGTGTACGGCTCTCGGCCAGGGATGACAGAAAACTCCTTCCCCCTCCTGGAGCGCACCAGGGCCCCCGCTGGCTCCTGGGACATGGAGGACACCAAACCCAGTGTGGAGGCTCTGGAGCGGGGCATCCCGGGCCTCTACCTGTCCTGCTTCGACATGCTCCTCACTGAAGACGCCACATGGGTGGTGAAGGTTTCAGAGGCCTCGCAGACGTTGGCCATGCCCATGAACCGCATGGAGCCCAGGGAGGAGCCGGAGCAGTGCCCCGTTATCGACAGCCAGGAGCAGGGCCTGTCGCCTGGGTTAGGGGGGCAGGAGGAAGAGCGGTCGCTGGAGCAGGTGCAGAGCATGGTGGTGGGAGAGGTGCTGAAGGATATCGAAACAGCCTGTAAACTGCTCAACATCACCCCAGGTACAGTAGGCTCCACTTCTACTGAGAAGGAAGTAACGAAGTAAAAGTACTTACTTTTTAGGTATCTGTACTTTACTTGAGTATTTATTTTTCAGGCAACTTTTTACTTTTACTCGTTACATTTTTATATAAATATCTGTACTTTATAATCTTTACTTTCTCATAATAGATGGGTTACTTTTTCAAACTAAACAGATGTGACAGTATGAAAAATAAGTCACTTCAGAGAGAAAATCAGTGGAGGAGAGAAACTGTGACTTTTTATATGATAGGTTTATGACTATTATCTCATAATTTGGACTTTTTATCTCACAATTTTTACTTTTTATCTCATTATTTTGACTTTTTATCTCATTATTTTGACTTTTTATCTCATTATTTTGACTTTAATTTCACAATCTTAACATTTTATCTCATAATTTTGTACTTTTTATCTCACAATTTTGACATTTAATCTCATAATTTTGACTTTTTATCTCATTATTTTGACTTTAATTTCACAATCTTAACATTTTATCTCACAATCTTAACATTTTATCTCACAATCTTAACATTTTATCTCACAATTTTGACTTTTTATCTCATAACTTTTACTTTTTATCTCATTATTTTGAATTTAATTTCACAATCTTAACATTTTATCTCATAATTTTGTACTTTTTATCTCACAATTTTGACATTTAATCTCATAATTTTGACTTTTTATCTCATTATTTTGACTTTTTATCTCATTATTTTGACTTTAATTTCACAATCTTAACATTTTATCTCACAATCTTAACATTTTATCTCATAATTTTGTACTTTTTATCTCACAATTTTGACATTTAATCTCATAATTTTGACTTTTTATCTCATTATTTTGACTTTAATTTCACAATCTTAACATTTTATCTCACAATCTTAACATTTTATCTCACAATTTTGACTTTTTATCTCATAATTTTTACTTTTTATCTCATTATTTTGACTTTAATTTCACAGTCTTAACAATGTATCTTAAAATTATGCATGGACCTGATCAAGCACAATTTCAACACATTAATTC
Organism: Siphamia tubifer; assembly: GCA_020466265.1. Lineage (NCBI taxonomy): Eukaryota > Metazoa > Chordata > Actinopteri > Kurtiformes > Apogonidae > Siphamia > Siphamia tubifer. Next base: position 13,845,837 of record CM035787.1, on the reverse strand, counting down.
ACTTTTAAAGGGTTTAATTTTGATACTTTTGAAGCTTTTGTGATTTGGCCTGGTTAAATAAGTGTTATTGCATTCATGGCAAAAAAAAAAAATTTACCTTTTTAGTTTTGTACTTTATTATAATTCAGAAATTGTACTTTTTTTTTACTCTTACTTAAGTAGATGAATTGAATCAGTACTTCTACTTTTACCAGAGTATTTTTACTACGTACTTTGACCACCTCTGAACTTCAGCAACACCTGCTAATTCATGAATGCAGGGTGAGTATAATATTAACCCCTTAAACACTCTGGTGTGATTTAAAATATCTGTACAAATTAAAATGACAGCTGTTCTTCAGTCGATTGTAAGACAGATAAAAGAATTGGCTATTTATATGGAATGAAAATATTCACTTCTACTGTTTATTTAACAGGTAAAATGCTGTAATCTTAGAAACACTAAAAACATTTAATTTTTTTCCACTTTGACTTATTTTTTTGGATGTATTTGTCTGCATTTGGGCTGAAACACACCATTGGTCAACAGACCAATTAATGTCTTGGCACTTTACAGGTCAAACTTGAGGACTTTATCTGTAAAAATGTCAGTTTTAGAAAGTTTTTTAATGGTTATGTTTTGGGGAATTATCTTTTTTTTTTTCTAAAGTGGGGGGAAAAATACTAACTGTTGAACGTTTCAAATACACATTAGCAAAAAATGATGAAAATAAATACTTCTTGTGCAAAATTACATATTGTCAATCATAAAATAAATTCCAAACTAGTATTCTGGTCCAAAAAATAACATTGTTACATGTATTTTGGACCTAAATACTTCACTGGATTATGTACATTTGAGTGTTATGATGAAACCGACACCACATTTATCCATATTGATCGATAACTGATCAGGTGGCAGGTTTAAAAGCCGAGGCGTTCAAAGTACTCATATTGTACAGCTACCTATGTGAAAAAGTACCGTGGTAAAAGTAGAAGTACTGATTCAACTCCTTTACTTAAGTAAAAGTAAAAAAGTACAACTTCTCAATTGTAGTAAAGTAAAAAAAAATACATGTGTTTTTTTTTTTTGCTATGGATGAAATAATACTCATGTAAGCAGGAAAAAAATTAAAATAAAAAAAAAAAAAAAAAAAAATATATATATATATATATATATAAAGCCTTTAAAAGTGACTTAGTGTGTAGATGGTGTGTTTATTTGGGTCATGGTACTCAGTTTAGTGGGTATGGACATGACATTTAGGAAACATTTAAAAGTCATAAATAGGAGATTTAAAAAAATTATGAGATAAAAAGTCAAAATTATGATAAAGTCACAATTTCTGATTTCTGGCTTATTTCTCATACTGTCACATTTGTCTAGATTGAAAAAGTAATGAGTCTATTCTGAAAATATAAAGAGTATAAAGTGCAGATATTTATAGAAAAATGTAGGGAGTAAAAGTAAAAAGTTTCCAGAAAAATAAATACTCAAGTAAAGTACATATACTTAACAAATCTACTTAAGTACAGTTGTAAAGTATATTTATTTAGTTACTTTCCACCTCTGATTAACACCAGTATGTTGTAAAGTAGGAATAATTCTGCACTAAAAACTAATTAAAACTAACTGAATGAGTCCAAACTACATAAAACTAAACTTAAATGAAAATTCCCAAAATATTATAACCATATAAATTGTGTCCAGTAATACACTGTAAAAAATGACCATAGAATTAACACCAACATGTTGTGAAATTGCAACATAAAAAATATTGTAAAAGTTGTTTATTTGAAAAGACTTTAGTTAATAATTAAATCAAATAAAGCTGTAGATTTTACAGTTGTATTAAAATAAGAATAATTGTATCATATATATATATATATAGTCATATAACTATAATATATAAAGTCACAGTTCCTTTCCTCCACTAATTTTCTCTGTAGTGACTCTGTTTAAAAGTAAGAGAAACCAAATTTCTTATATTTGTCTTTTCTATAAAACAACTTTTTGTGTACGTGTTGTTGCTATTGCACTTCACAGTGGTTTATATAATTAGAAAATGAATTTATTTGTTTTTATTTGATGTGGAGGAGGTGTATATGTACAGTAGGTGTTATTAAAATAATATCACATACATGACAAAGCTGGATAAGTGACACAATAAAACTACACTTCATTTTTCTTCACCAAACCCTAGCGTGTCGCCCGTTACTCACAGGTAAAACAGTGCAGAGTCAAAAGCTTCTAACCTCCTGGATCTCCCAAAACCAACATATGTGTGTGGATAGCTCTACACAGATGACAGATCTCTTCAATCATATCTTTACTGACGCAAGGCTATGTTTACCTGCTCCAGGATCTGTTTAATCCTGACCTTTGCATGCATTTTCTTAGATACTGACAGTGATGGTTTGTTCATGCCAGTAGACAAGTACACAGTCTTAAGGGCGAGGTCACTCCTGCAAGGAAAAGCAAACAGACGAACCATTATGCATTGTGAAGCTGCTGGCTGTCATAAAGCTAAGCAACCCTTAATCATCTGTTCATCTGATTAACGTGCACAGTTGGTCTTATTTTTCACTCCATTGATTAAAAAAAACAGGTCTCATGTTGACTCCATATGCTTTTAAATCCTACACTGTAAAAAATGAGCATAGAATTAACAGCAGACGTGGTCAAAGTACTCTCATTCCAGAGGTGTAAAGTAACTTCATTACTGTATTTAAGTAGATTTTTCAGGTATCTGTACTATACTTGATTATTTACTTTTCTGGTAACTTTTTACTTTTACTCCCTACATTTTTGTGTAAATATTGGTACTTTATACTCTTTACATTCTCTGAATAGACTAGTTACTTTTTCAAACTAAACAGATGTAACAGTATGAAAAATATGTCAATTCAGAAGGAAAATCAGTGGAAAGAGACTGTGATTTTATATACTATAATTATAGGACTTTTCATCTCACAATTTTGACTTTTTATATCATAATTTTAACTTTTTATCTCACCATTTTAACATTTTATCTCACAATTTTGACTTTTTCTGTTAAAATGATGTATTTTATCTCATATTTATAACTCATGGTAACTTTTTATCTCAATTGTGATTTTTTTTTTTTCTAAATTTCCTGCCCATACCCACAAAACTGAATAACTGTGACTTGATAAAATAACATTATCTACACAGTAACTCACTTTTAAAGGCTTTATTTTAGATACTTTTGAAACTGTAATGATTTTCCCTAGTTAACTATTACTGCATTCATGGGAAAAAAATGCAGTTTTACTTTTTACTTTTATACTTTGTTACAATTGAGAAGTTGTACTTTTTTTTACTTTTACTTAAGTAAAGGAATTGAATCATTACTTTTACTTTTACCAAAGTATTTTTCCACACAAGTAGCTGTACTTCTATTTAAGTACAGAATGTGAATACTTTGAATACCTCTGTCTCATTCTGAAGTAGAAGTACAACTACTTGTGTGAAAAAATAGATAAAAGGTAAAAGTAGAAGTACTGATTCAACTCCTTTACTGAAGTAAAAGTAAAAATTAGTAATTAAGTAAAAAGTAAAGCTGCATTTTTTTTTACACCATGGATGAAATACTTATTTTACTAGAAAAGATCAGAAAAGTTTTAAAAGTATCCAAAAATAAAGCCCGTAAAAGGTCAATTACTGTGTAGAAAATGTGTTTGATCAGTACTCAGTTTTGTAGGTATGGACAGAACATGTAGGAAACATGGGGGGTGGAAGTCACAATTGAGATAAAAAGTCATACAAAAGAGGTAAAAATTATGAGATAAAAAATCTAGAAATTATGAAATAGTCATAAATATGTGATAACAAACACATAATTATGAGAAAAAGACCTGAAATTAGATAAAATTGCAAAATTGATATAAGAAATCAGAATTGTGATATAGAAAGTCATAATTTCGCTGTGATTTTCCCTTTGAAATGTTAGTGTTTTAGCATTTTAACATTCTGTCTAGTTTGAAACATGTTGTGAAATTGCAACATAAAAAATATTGTAAAAGTCGTTTATTTGAAAAGACTTTAGTTAATAATAATAATAATAATAATAATAATAATAATAATAATAATAATAATAATAATAATAATAATAATAATAATAATAATAATAATAATAATAATAATAATAATAATAATCAAATATAGCTGTAGTTTTTACAGTTTAATTAAAATAAGAATAATTGTATCACCGTGCTTTTATCTTGTAAAGTGTTTGTACACTGTAAAAAATGTCTATCATTAACATCAAAATGTTGAAAAATTGACAAAAATGTAAACTAAATAAAACTATACGTAATTCTATGGTCATTTTTTACAGTGTATACAAGATGAAGGCATTACTGGAACACAATTCAGAAGGTTTTTGATTTTTCACTTAACACAAAAATGTTGTAAAATTGCAACATAAAAAAAACTGTAAGTGAAAATATAATACAAAGTTGTTGTATTTTTTTTTTTTTACAGTTTTATTAAAATAACTGAATTGTATCCAGACATGCTTTCATCTACTTTATACACTGTAAAAAATGTCTGTAGAATTAACACCAAAAGGTTGTAAAACAGCAACATAGAAACAGCTGTATGTGAAAATACAATGTTGTTTATTTGCAAAGATTGTTGTGTTAATGATTAAACCAAATAAAGCTGTAGTGTTTTTACAGTGAACATTTGCATACGTACAACACTATCTACTGAAATGCTGCCATAGAGAGTCCTTCTGTGCTGTAGATAATGGGTTCATTGCGTTAGAATTTTTAATCAGATTAATCATGATGATAGATTCATAAAAGTCTACATGTTGAAACATTTTTTTTCTTAAAATTCTAATATATATAACACAGGAATAAACCACCATTTTACACTGGCATGTCCATTCATTTACCATAAATATATATATATATGTTTAAAATATTAAATATTAAATATACATATTAATGTGTAAATGTGTTTATGGTTTGTTGTGTTTTTTACAGTGTTGTTCTGGTAACCACAGCTGCCTATTTTTTTCCCATAAAAACTAAAGGATTTTATGTATATATATTTTTAAAAATGTACAGTTTTTTATTTAAAGCTACAAGCAGCATTTGTTAGGACCTTGTTCGTCCCATACCACCACACGTTACCGTCACAACCATCCACAGGGTTCCCGCGGATCCTTGAAAAGTCTTAAAAGGCATTGAATTCAATGTTCTAAAAATAAGGCCTTAATTGGCATCAAAATGTCTTACATTTAATTTTCAAAAGTCTTAAAAATTTGGACACATTAGTAAGATTTATGTTAGTTTGAAATAAAAAGTAATTTAGGGTGAGTAGAAAATGAGGGCACATCATTCTGTGTTTATATGGTGTGTGTTTATATGGTGTGTGTTTATGTGTTTATATGATGTGTGTTATATATTCAAAATTTTAAAGTTATGCTTCTTGATACAAATGCTTCATGAATGTAGCATCACCTGGACCAAAAAGTCATGTTCTATTTAAAATAAACAGTTGGTAAAACTGCCTCCAGGTAATTCATCTGCTGTTTTTTTTTTCCCTTTTCAATTTTGGTTCATTGTCGGCTTGGTCTTAAATTTACTTTCAAACGGCATTAAAAAAAGTCATGAATTTAATTGTAAGTACCCTGTATAATAATAATAATTCACTGTGCTTTATACCATGTATATAAAGTTTGTTTTTATATTTTCATAATTTATATCTGTATATTGTGTTTTCGTGTTTTAGTACGTTTTTTTTTAATACTTTATATACATATTTTCTATGAAAGACCTGTACCTTACCCTCTCATTGTACTTGTTGCAATGACAATAAAGCAAATCTGATCTGAATCTATCCACTGCTAGGTTTAAAAGACAAAAAAAAAATCTGAGCGAAGGCTTTTATTATGAAAATCCTACTCTGTTTGTGTGTATGTATGAGAAATGGAGAGAGAATATGTTTTTATGAGTTCATTCTACTCAGAATTTTGCATTAAAAAAAAAAAAGCTTTTATTTTATAACAAAAAACTAAACAATGTTATCATGGGCGCAGATGCTAGTTTTCTCATACATTCTTCTTCCTGTTTGTTCTGTAGATCCTATGGAGTGGAACACAGGTAACGTCCAGAAGTGGCTGCTGTGGACAGAACATCTGTACAAGTTACCTCACGCAGGAAAAGCCTTTCAGGACCTGACAGGAAGAGACCTGTGCGCCATGAGTGAGGAGGAGTTTCGGCAGCGCTCCCCTCAATGTGGAGACACGTTGCATGCACACCTGGACATCTGGAAGTCAGGTGAGTCTGGATTCATTTGTCATAGTGTCAGATGACTCCATAATGCTTTGACTGAATGTGTAGAAGTTGTTTAATGTTCTTCTAGAAAAGGATAAAACATTAAAACAACATGCAATTTCTAATACATTTTCTTTGCAGCTGCATGGATGAAAGAGAGGTGTTCAGTTGGAGACCCTAAAACAACAGGTACGTTTGGTTGTACAGTGGTACCTCTACTTATGAAATTCATTCATTCCAGAAGTGTTTTTGCAAGGTGATTTTTTTCATAAATAGAGTTGAATTTTATATGTAAAAGGCCTGATTTGTTCCAAAGCCCTAAATACTACGCCCTTAAACCCTTAAAAAATGACAAAAATGTACACATTTTGTATGAAATGTGTTAAAAGTTAAAGAAAATGTAGATTTTAGATGGAATGTATTGGTGTCAGTGAGTAAATATGTCTTCACTGACTGAACATTAAACATTAAACCATTCAAATGAACCAGACATGTGGCTCATTTTCATACTATTATGGTTGTTTTAATTGTCACTTTCACCTTCAGCTGTGTTTGTTGATGGATGTTTGGCGGGTGTAGATCCAGGGACGATTGCCTTTGATGGCTTTTCGTAGTCTTCCTGGGGTGCTTCGTCGGTGTAGCCGATTGCGCGACTCATGGACATTTTTTCAGTGTGTTTTTTTTTTTCCGCGGGTTCTGGGGGTTCGCCGCCATGTCTTTTGTTCATGCTGGTAAAGTGATAGCTGCCTCCTCCTTTTTTTGTCGTCTCCCGTTTCACTTCTGTTGGTGGTGTGGTGGGAGTGCTGGGGGGGTTCGGGTTAGAAGTCTGATGAATGAGGGTCAAAGGCTCACGAAAAGCATAATCGGTAACTCCCTCATAGCCAATGGGATGCTACGTACAGTACATACATGACGTAGTTACGTACAGTAATGTACATAGTTTTTATGTCTCAGTTTACTTTTGTAAATAGAATTTTCTTTCGTATTCAGAGACAAAAAATTTAGGTAAAGTTTTTTCATTACTTGGATTATTCGTTAGCTTGGTCTTTTGTAAACAGAGGTACCACTGTATTTATCTGTTTTTCTCCAAACACCCAGAGTTATAACAGAATAAACAAGTGTTGCCAGGGACAACAAACCCCACCCCTCTCAAATGTGTTAGCTCTTAAAAGACCACTTCCCATAAAAAACATTTTTTGTGCTGTTCACATGTTCATCTGTCAATGCTACATGATATATCAGAAGAAAAATCATTTTGAAATGAGTATTTTTTGCAATCAAATTTCTGTGAACCCAGTATTGCCAATTCAGCAAGTTTGTAGCTAGATTTAGAAACATTTGGCCATCTTTAGAGACTAAAAAAGAAACTTTTGTGCAGAATCTGGTGACTATTAAACATATGTGAGTGACAAATTCATTGCCCTGTGGCACCATATAAACTGTTTTCACTGGTGAGAGAAACACTGATCTGTACACAGTATGTTTCAGCATTCACTTTAGACTAAACTACAATGAGCTATGTTTGTTGTTACACTGCAAAAGTCCAAATTTTACCAGGTGTATTTTCTCATTTCTAGTCCAAATAAGTCATCACACTCAAAATAAGACAGAATCACCTAAAGAGGTAGCCTAGCCACACTAGACCCTCCTAGCGGCAGCAAATCTTATGTGGTACCAAACTGGTCTACTTACGCTCAATGTAACTTTTAGCTAGATTTCCTTGAAACTGGTGAAGTATAGAGTCAGAGGGTGGGCGTAACAAAGTGACGCTGCAACAACTGGAAACAACCATAGAAGAAGAACAACGGGTGGCGATTTCCTTTTATGAAAGATGAGTGAAGAATGTGACAAAACGTCAGCAATCTTTAAATTATTTTTACAGAAACAACAACAGTCGTTAAGATCCATAATCCTCTGGGAACTTTCCAGCGTCTAACTATGTCATCCTAAAGATTACGCTGATTGATTATAGTATTGTAGTATAAGTCAACCTTTTAGCCCCGCCTCCCCTGCCTATGAAGCATGGATAGACATATACATGTAATGAATAGGGATAGCGTGGCTAGGCTACTAAAGAGGAACTTTACAGTGAGGTATAAGAACTGATTTTTAGATGATATGGAAAAACTTATTTCAAGAAATCTTACCAAAGTCATTCTCACTTGTTCCATTGACTGATTTTTTTGCTGACTTTTTTTCTGAATTCAAGCAAAAAAAAAAAAAAAAAAAAAAAACTGCCAATGGAACAAAGTAAAAATGGTTATGTCTTATTTTAAGTGTTACGTAGTTACTTCTCACCTCTGGTCTCTGATGGTGGAGAGTTACAGATCCTAAGCCCAAAGCTCCAGTTCAGGGTTGTATTTGTTCCCAAAACGTTCTAATCAAACGGTGTTCTGTTGTTTTAGTTGGTGAGGAGCTGTGGTCTGAAGCAGACTCATCCAGTTCAGGACAACCCATCCATCTGTGGCAGTTCCTCAGAGAGCTCCTTCTCAAACCTCATAACTATGGACGCTGCATTCGCTGGCTCAACAAAGAAAAAGGTATATTTGTTGTGTTGGTTATGAACCCGAAAAGGCAGAACCAGGCATTTGAATTTACAGATGGTTCAGACAGAAAGACACACGTCATGGCTGCCTTTGCAAAAAACAAATATTCTAAGGGGGGCCACAGATGAAAATTAGCCTTCTGGCTAATTTTGGCTATTTTAATTATATAAAATGATGTGTTTTATAAAATATTATTGTCCCCTTTTAAACTAAACTTAATTTTTTTTTTTTAAACTCTATTTTAACATGAGTGGGAGAATCCAAAACTTCTCAGACAAATGCAATAAAAAGGTTCTTCATCAGAACAAAAAGTTTTCAACATAAGCATAAGATAGATAGATAGATAGATAGATAGATAGATAGATAGATAGATAGATAGATAGATAGATAGATAGATAGATAGATAGATAGATAGATAGATAGATAGATAGATAGATAGATAGATAGATAGATAGATAGATAGATAGATAGATAGATCACTGTTAAAAATTGGGTTGAAAAATTGTTTTGATGCAGAAGGGCACAGCAGCAAAATTATTCCATCCATCTTCTTTCACTTATCTGGGGCTGGGTCATGGAGGCAAAAGTCTCAGCAGGGATGCTCAGATTTTTTCTTTTACTTTCTTCTTCTTCTTTCCTCTATTGTTATTATCTTGTCTCATCATCTCAACCCACTTTATCCTCACTAGGGTCACAGGGGTCACTGGGGGTCTAATCCATCTACAATGGGTGAAGGCGGGGAACACCCTGTATGAGTCTCCACTTCTTCTCAGGGCTGAACATATATAGACAAACAATCACTCTCACATTCACACCTATGGACAATTTAGACTAACTAATTAACCTATCAGTGCATGTGTTTGGATGGTGGGAGGAAACTGGAGAAAACCCACACAGACACGAGGAGAACATGCAAACTCCACACAGAAAGGTCTGGTGTGGGAATAGAACCAGGAACCTTCTGTCTGTTAGGCACGAGTGCTAACCAATGCACTATTATTATTATTATTATTATTAGTATTAGTATTATTATTATGGGATGTCTCTCTCATTGGTCCATGTGATCATAAACACTGTCATTCTTATGATTTCAGGTATTTTCAAAATTGAAGACTCTGCTCACGTTGCCAGACTGTGGGGGATGAGGAAGAACCGACCTGCTATGAACTATGACAAACTGAGCCGTTCCATACGTCAATATTACAAGAAGGGCATCATTCGTAAACCCGACGTGTCTCAGAGACTGGTCTACCAGTTTGTTCACCCTGTATGAAGCCAAGGTACAGGAGAAGGAAGAAGAGGAGGAGGAAGATTTAAAAGGACAACATGTGACTGTGTACGTGAACAGTTTAGACCTGAGATGAAAGACTTGCAGGGATCATGTACACGGTCCAGCCTGAAGTCAAGAACAGGAAGACAGACTAAAACACTGTGGCTCTTCAGGATTTTTCTTGCTCCAAACAGGGTCGTTTCTAGCTTCATTGGGGCCCTAAGCAAGATGCTGTTTGGGGCCCCTAGTTTGTCAAAATATGATGAAGAGTTTCCTAAACCCTTTAGATCAGGGGGGTGGAACATTGAAATAATAACATAATAATGTCTAAATAATATCAATTCCAAAATCTTTGTCTAACGTCTATGTTTTATAGTGAAAAAAGGACATTTTTACCAGAAAAATGTTTACATCTACAAACTACAAAAGCACTCTGAGAACGCAAACCTCCGCCAAGGCAGACCTCCCCCCTCCGAATGAAGAGAGGTCCACCAAGGAGGTTATGTTTTTGACAATTTGTTTGTTTGTTTGTCTGTTAGTCTGAAATTTTACATTGTGGTAAATGGACAATAAGTTTCAAAGTGATCCAGAATCCAGGATCTCTTCCGGATCATCACCAAAATCTAATCATTTGTTTCTTGTGACACCCCCAACATGTCATGAAATTTTCATCAAGATCTGTCCATAAATGTTTTAGTTATCTTGCTAACTAACAGACAGACAGACAAACAAACTCTTGACGCAGGTAATTAGCCTTCAAAAAGGGAAGTACATCAACAACCATGAACAAAAAATTGAGTATATTAAGAAAAAACATTGAAGATTTAACAATTTTTGACATTATTTAGCTTCAACTTCTCATTTTCACATGTTCATTTATAACTTATAAATACCAAGTTGTTCAGATTTTTTGATGAAAAAGATTGTGTGTAAATGTAAACATTTTTGTGTAGTTTTGCCTTTTTGCACTAGAACAAAGAAAAATGTGGTTTTCCTTTTTTTATAGCATGATAGTATTTTACTGGTCTCACACCTTTTCGATTGAATGGACTTAAAATTATTTTACTATCCTTGATTGTTCATATCTTCAGTGTAATTTTCGTATGTATTTCACTAATTCATCCTGTGGGCTGGATTGGACTCTGAGGTGAGTTATTTTTTACCCCTGGGCCGCATGTTTGAGACCCCTGCTTTTAGATGGTCGACTAAGATTCCGCAATCTATTACACTTCGTGAGAAAAACAGACTACAGTTAAAATTAAACATCTTTAATTGAGCCAATCAGGCAAGAAAAATTTAATAAAATAATAATAAAAAACTATAATACAGTCAAAACAACAATCCTCTATATGTCAATAAATAAAAGAGATTTGGAGTGTTTATAAAAAATATAAAAACTTATTTTTGATGCCATTATAATGTTAGTTTTGTTTAATCCTCTTGGTAACAGGAATGGTACAATAGTTGTCAATCATTCACATCATACCTGTTGGTGTTCTGCGTGTGTGACGAATATAACCTAATAATGCCACAATTTATCATTGCATTTCATTTTATTTATACCCTACATTTATGTTTTGGAAGTATACAGTGGTCCCTTGTTTATTGTGGTAGTTACATTCTAGAAATAACCTGCAATAATTGAAATCTACGAAGTAGTCAGCTTTATTTTCTTTACAATTATTCTGTTTTAAGGCTGTAAAACCCCTCACCACACACGTTATTCTATATTTCATGGCTGTCAAGTCCCTCACCACACACTTTATGCTTTATTCTACATGTTTTACAGCTGTAAAACCCCTCACCACACACTTTATGCTTTATTCTACATGTTTTACAGCTGTAAAACCCCTCACCACACACTTTATTCTATATGTTTTGAGGCTGTAAAACCCCTCACCACACACTTTATATACTTTATTCTATATGTTTTAAGGCTGTAAAAACCCTCACCACACACTTTATTCTATATGTTTTGAGGCTGTAAAACCCCTCACCACACACGTTATTCTATATTTCATGGCTGTCAAGTCCCTCACCACACACTTTATGCTTTATTCTACATGTTTTACAGCTGTAAAACCCCTCACCACACACTTTATGCTTTATTCTACATGTTTTACAGCTGTAAAACCCCTCACCACACACTTTATTCTACATGTTTTGAGGCTGTAAAACCCCTCACCTCACACTTTATTCTACATGTTTTGAGGCTGTAAAACCCCTCACCACACACTTTTCTCAGATAGGCAGAACCATTTTGTCACATTTCTCTCTTGTTTAAAGGTTGGACACATAAGATATTTTAAAAGTGACTCATGTGTTGTTGGTATCCAGTGCAATGTTCTTTTTCCTGCAGTCACTCATTCAAAAAACTAAAGCAGACTCCATCCTTACCATGGTTTTGTTTTGGACACTAAAGCCCTGTTTCCACTATGCTGTTTGGCATGGTACAGTTCAGAACGATACACTTATTTTAGCATTTCCATTATGACGAAAGCATACTGGTCCCATGGTACCTGTTATTATTTTGGTCACCCTACTGCTGGGGGTCCCAAGTGCACCGTACTGCTCCCATTTGGGAGGAGCCAAGCCCTGCCGGATGGTGATTGGTTGAGGAAAAACATCATCATGTGTGGAATTGTAAGAACAAAGTACGCCCTTTTTAAAGTCCATCTGCGTCGGAAAAGAAGAGAAGATGTCTGGCAATGGAGTTTGGAGTAGTGATGAGGTACAAGTTTTATTGTCCATTATTGGCGAGGAGGCGGTGCAGCGAGAGTTGGAAGGGGCTGTTCGCAATGAAAAGTGTTCCAGCTGCTTTCACCTAAAATGGGGCTTCATTGATCAACGCCCCAGTGCCGGATTAAGCTAAAAAACAAAACTGTGCAGCGATTATCAACGGGTGAAAGACCATAACAGTTGGAGTCGCTCAGAGAGAAAACACTGGAAATTATTGTTATTCCTCTACTTTGTCGGTCTGTTTGTTAGATTTCTAGCTCACGGCGCACCTCGTATGATGTGCTGACACGTCCACGAAACAGAAGGCCTCCTTCTGAAGGTCTCCCTAGACCAGCCATGTCCAAACTATTCCACAAAGGGCCAGTGTGGCTGCAGGTTTTTGTTCCAACCAACCAAGAGTACACAGTTTGACCAATCGATTCTGAAGACTGACAGTTGATTAATTGAGTCAAATCTGGTGTGTTGCTGCTTGGTTGGAACAAACACCTGCAGCCACGTCAATGCTTTGTGGAATAGTTTGGACATGCCTGTCCAGAAGAGACCCGTACCAGACCTGACCCGTACCACCAGCCAGTACCGTTCACCCTCGTTCAAACTTATTGCTGCTATTGTCCTTATGTTATTTTCCTCCTCCTTTACTGTATGTAATGAACTGAAAAATCATTTATTCCAGAATGTCGCTCTACAGCCACGTAACTTCTACTTTCCTTCAGAATATCCACAAGTCCAACTATTTCTGCGATGGACAGTATCATCTTCTGTCTTTTGCATGTGGCTGCAGATGCATTTGTCGGTACACAACATGTCATTGACATCTTAGGTTTTGTCCAGGAGAAAACTGTTAGCAGTCACACTGCTAACAATCAAACCTTTACATAAATTTGTCAAACCTGAATGCATTATGTACTATACACGAGACAAAGCACAGAAGAGATTGGCTGACAATGGTAACTAGGGGTGACCCATCAGATTCCAAAAGGAGCGTGGAAAAGTGGTTTTCAGTGGAATGACACCTTTAAAATTTCATGGAAATTGGTCCAGCAGCTTCTGTGCTGACAAACAAACAAACAAACAAACCCCCCAAAAGAACCCAAAACACAATACCCCCTGCTTCCCCTTGAGGGGTACAGTGTAAATATCTGCAAAACAGCGAGGCTGCAAAAGGTGAACCGGGTTATTACAAGGGACCACTGTATACAGGATATTTTAATTTTCCTCAAATCAAGCTGAACATAAAGTTCAAGGGGCCCCGTGGTGGCCTAGTTTGCCTGTAGCAAGAAACAGAAACAAGAAAAACAAAAAAAGAAGTAAAAAAAAAAACCTGCCTTTCATTTGCATGATCTGCCTGTTGGTTCTTCATAATGTGAGCGTTAATTATCCCTCTCACTGCACTTATGTACAAGCTTCAGGAAAAGAAATGGCCTCCAGTCAGTCTTCAAGCTTCGCTGTATCTTGACCACAATCTTTGTTTGATTTAAAGCCTGTTCTTCTACCATTTATGTTGGCAGTAAGTTTAAGGATTGTTTTGCTTCTTTTTGGGGTTTGGTCCCAGCTGCTATAAACACAGTGTGTTCATTAAAACCATCAGTCATGAGACCGTACGCATTCTGCTACAACACAGAACAGGTACAGAGAAGGAAGTGTCTGTAATTGGATGAATGTGGTGAACGGTGGAAACCTACACAAACAGATCGTCCAACTGTTGTGTTAGACATGTAATCATTTTTGGGTGTGACTTTGGGCGAGTCCTACTTTGTAGATTCATCTCTGGTTAATTCTGCTCTTTTTATATTGTCAAAGTTTTACACTCCTGCCTGTTTTGAGCATGTATAAGATATCTGACCTTCAAACAGGCCTTAATAAACTTTATTTTTTACCCATTTATGCATCTGTGTCCTATTGTAAATGATTATGCACTGGAAAAATACTGAGTATTTTTCTAATTTGTAGTCTAAATATCTTATCACTTAAAATAAGACAAGAATAACTTTTCAGTGACTTATAAAAAACTGATTTTTAGACAATTGATCTGGAAAATCTTACCACGGTATTTTTCCCTTGTTCCATTGGAATTATTATTTTTTGCTTAATTTGAGTAAATTTAAGCTTAATTTGCCGTATCATACCACGTGCCACTCTGTCGCACTTGTGATATCATCAGCACTTTGATTCCAGCGTGGTGATGTCACCAGACGTACGGTGGGGGAAACACAGCTTATTGTCAAAGGGGTTCAGACTCAGTTTCTTTTGGTCAATGGAAACGGGCCAAATGCTTATTGTTAGTGGGTCTACGCAGGTTTAAAAACACAGATTAGATAGAATTATAGTGGAAAAGTGACTGTGGTATTGTTACATTTTTTGTCCAGTGTACCAATGAATAATAATTAAAGGTAGGGTGGGAGATCTTGGACAAATGATTCCTACAAGTTATATTTTGAAAGTATCTTACACTCATGCCTTTTCTTCAACCCACCCCTCAAAACCACACCTTCAAAAATTAAAAAATACATGAACATGCATGATGACTGGAATGGTCACGTGGATTCCATGCCAGCATCACAAACAATATAATAAACAACATTTATCAGTTTGTGCCACATAAAGCTTAGCTAACAAAAGGTTTGGAATGATGAAATAAACACAATGGGAAAATTAGCATCAAGGATAAAAACATTAGCTTATGGTGTTACACTAGCAGTTTATACACAGTGTTAGTAACTTGAAGCTGTCATTCCATGGTTATTTCATTAATATATTAATATTGCTGTGTTCTCGTTCTAACATACACTTTCCAGTGCAACTCAAGACACATCATCAGTGTTGGCACCTGGGTTCACTGGGTGTTTCGGGTCTCACAACAGACACCCTCGCCCAGGGGACCCGGCCGGGGTGATCAAGTCCCGGCCTGTGTCTTGAGAGCATGTGTCCACGCCTCACCCCTCTTGATCCACAGCCATCTCGACGCCTTTTCTGCTGCGTCGCCGATGTTCTTGATGGCCCGCCTGTTGTGCAGTCCCTTGATCCCCAACATTTTGAGAGCCCTGACGAGTGACTGTCCGGTGAATCCTCTGCACCCAACCTCAATGGGGTTGCATCGGGTCCTCCACCCCCTGCTTCGACATTCGCCCGCCAGCTCCTCATACTTGGCCCTCTTCCTCTCAAAGGCCTCCTCCATCCTATCTTCCCAGGGAACAGTCAGCTCCAGCAGGACCACTTGCCTTGTTCTTTCCGACACCAAGACGATGTCTGGCCTGAGTGTGGTCACTGCAATGTTGTCAGGGAACTTGAGCTGTTTCCCTAGGTCGACCTTCAACTGCCAGTCCCGGGCCGATGCAAGGAGCCCCCCTGCGTGACTCCTGAGTTGTGGTGGCTTCTCCCCAGCTTTAACAAATGTTATTTGCTGCCTTGCCGGCTGTTGGTTTTTACTAACGGAGATGCCTGTGCTGATGGCCTCAGCAATAGCCCGAAGCACTTGGTCATGGCGCCACCGATAACGCCCTTCTCCCAGTGCTGTTGGGCAGCAGCTCAGGATATGCTCCAGGGATCCCACTCTTTGGCAGAGAGAGCACCGAGGGTTCTCAGCCAAGCCCCAGCGGTGGAGGTTGGATGGGCTTGGCAGGATGTCGTATACTGATTGTATGAGGAATCTGATCCGGTGTGGCTCAGATTCCCATAGCTCTGTCCACGATATCCTCCTGTCTGTTGCCTCCTCCCATCGAGTCCACGCTCCCTGCTGCCGCATCCCTGCTGTCCTACTGCAGCGTGCTTCCTCCACCCCTGCCCGGACCTCTTCCTGGATCAGGTTACGCCTTTCCTTCCCCTTAGCCTTGTTGAAGGAAGGTCTTGGGTTGCTCCCTAGCCCTGCCCGTCCACATGCCACTGTCCCCACTAGCTCCTTATGCCGTAAGCGGGCCTCAGCCTGGTTGACTGCCTCTTGGGCACTCCACTTCCTGCCAGTCCTCACTACTATGCCAGCCGAGGAGACTTTGGTGTCACTCGAGTCTCTATACAGCAGCACCTCTCTTGCTCGGGTAACCATAAACTCCTCCTTCACACTACTGAAGGGTAGTTTCAGTTTGTTGTTCCTTCCGTACAAGGCGATGCTGCTGAGGCTTCGCGGTAGGCCCAACCACTTCCGCAAGGATGAGCTCACCTTCCTCTCGAAGCACTCGATGGTGGTCATTGGCACATCGTAGACCAGCAGTGGCCAGAGGAGTCGTGGCAAGATGCCGTGTTGGTAAATCCAGGCTTTAAACTTGCCTGGTAGCCCTGATTTATCCACAGCTGTCAACCAGGTACCCAACTCCTCCGATGTTGCATGGAGCGCTGCGGTGTCCTTCAAGGTGCAGTCGTAAATCTTCCCCAGGCTCTTTACTGGCTTTTCTCCCACTGATGGAATCCGGGTGTCTCCTATTGTGAAGTGGAATCTGTCAGAAACCTTCCCTTTCTTCACCACCAGGGACCGGGACTTGGCTGGCTTGAAGTCCATGCGGGCCCAGCTGATAAGGTGTTCAAGGCCTTGGAGGATCCATCTACAGCCCGGGACTGATGTTGTAGTCACTGTTAGATCATCCATAAATGATGAAATAAACACAATGGGAAAATTAGCATCAAGGATAAAAACATTAGCTTATGGTGTTACACTAGCAGTTTATACACAGTGTTAGTAACTTGAAGCTGTCATTCCATGGTTATTTCATTAATATATTAATATTGCTGTGTTCTCCATTGTTATTGAATACATTGTGTGTTAGTTCTATTTAAAAAAACATCCAGATTGCTTTGTTTCCAGCTGGGGTTTTTTTAGAAAAATTACTTCAGGTCGAACAACAGTTTACCAGTACTTAGGCATACATGTCCATGACGCGCTAATGAGGCATCGCTGATTGGCTCAAAATGAGTAAAGGAACACTCCCCCCTCACTTCTCACTGTGTGTATTTACCTTTGCCCAATTAGCATCCAGCTAGGTTTCATGCCATTACTTTTCTGAAAACGTGCAGGGAAAAATAACAAGGTTTTATTTCCACAGAGAGCACATGAACCAGTTTGATCCGCCATTTTTTCCAGTTTGTGCAGCAGCTACTGTAGTGCTGTCTTCTCTTGTAGATGCTAATGCTAATGCTACTTCAGATCTGCTGCAAAGGAGGATGGGTTTAACCCCACGTGGGTGACGCTAAAGTCCATCTCAGGGCTTTTTCTGGGTCCCTGGTTCCTCTTGTTGTTTTGTGTGAATGCAGTATGCAGCCAGTGGAGGTGATGAACCACTGTCAAAGGAGCATGTGTTGGTAACTAGGGGTGACCCATCAGATTCCAAAAGGAGCGTGGAAAAGTGGTTTTCAGTTGAATGACACCTTTAACAAAAAATGCTGGTTTCCTCAATATCTTTTCATTTTCTCACTGACAGGGTGAATACCATACTGTTAACTGATTAGTCTGAAAATACTATAGAAACATGTTGTTATCTTACCTATGGAGTAGAAACAGGACCA
Organism: Siphamia tubifer; assembly: GCA_020466265.1. Classification (NCBI taxonomy): domain Eukaryota; kingdom Metazoa; phylum Chordata; class Actinopteri; order Kurtiformes; family Apogonidae; genus Siphamia; species Siphamia tubifer. Next base: position 13,827,501 of record CM035787.1, on the reverse strand, counting down.
CATTAGCAGGACTTTGTAGCCTCTTTTCCACTTTTAGCTGACGCCAACACTGGAAAGCCATACCGATGCTGACTCCCGTCCTGTTTTGTTCTTGGGTTTCATTTATTATAGCAGTTGCTTTTTCAAGCACAGTTTTTCCTTTTATTTTTGGACTGGTTATTGTGATCTTTTCTGCCATACTAGATAATCTGAATTTGAAATAGCTAGGCCAGGAGTCACCGACCTTTAAAACCCAAAGAGCCATTTGAACCTGGTTTCCATAGAAAAGAAAACACTGGGAGACATAAATACTTTTAGACATGTAAAACAAAAAAAGAAGAAAAGAAAATGTATTTATTAAAAAGTAAGGAAAAACATATTTAAAACAACAACTTCCCTTTCACTTCAGTCATACTTATTAGTGCTTTGACCCTTTTAAAGATGGACTGTTTGATCTAAGATGAAGATGTATTGTTTTTTTTACCTTTACACTGGTCCCGTGTAAAGGTAAGTGACTCCAGGCCTGGTTAACCTTTGACCTGTGGGACTTTTCCATATATGTTTAGTTTTTTAGTTTTTTTCTCCTTTTTCCACACTCTGAGCCTATGTGTTGTGCGTTCGGATCCAGGTCCGTCACCAGGTCTTCAGATATTTTTCTTTTCTCACATTTCTCCATACTTGTCTTTGCTGGGGTTGAAACTTGTGACAAATGGACTGTGTTTTGGGGGGTTATACAGTAGCCTCCATGAGTATGATGTTTCTTATGAGTGATGAAAAACAATAACATTTACTTTATTAATATTTTAATATTTCAAGATCACAATTTAGGAATAAATTTAAAAAAAAAGAACTAACACAAATAAAATACACTTCAATTAAATACCATTATTAATATTTATTTATCTATTTTTTAAGTAATTTATTTTCGCAAGTAACTCAGAGCCGCAGGATGAAGATGAAAGTGATGAAAGAGCCGCAGGTTGCCGATCCTTTAGCTAGACTTAGGATGAATTCTAATTCCTCCCTTAATCCTCAATTTCAAAATGCGCACTTTCACAAAGTGTAAGTGTTGTCCCAATTCTAAGAATGTTTAAGTCGAAGGGCAAGTTTGACAACTGTATAGCCCTCAAACTTGAGATTCTATGACAGCACCCTTGGGAGCAAAGGTTACCCAGAATGCAGTACTTTCATTGTTAATGGAGATATAAAAATTATGAAAATCATTATATGATCTTAGTTTAGGTCAATTTTATGGATTATGTACTTCACTGTTGCATAACATGTATTTTTTATTTCACGATCTTTTGTCAATAGCAGCTGGTGCGGAAAAGCTAGCTATTGTTTAAGTTAGCTAACATAACAAAAATGGTAATTTTTCGCGGTGGTAATGTAGTTGTTTTATCCAGATAACAGTCTATATAACATGCTTGTGCTGATAATGGTATAAAATGACCAGGTTAATGTCATCTCCCGTAGCCGCAGAGTTATCTAACAATAGTTTTAGCTGGTGTTTACCTTTCATTGAGCCATGATATGCGGTGACATCTGAATATGGTTGTGTTATTTATACAGATTATTTGTTTGATAGCTTTAACTGAAAGAATAATTTACAGATAGTCAACAACAATTTTAAAAACATGGACCTGATGGACCAGTGGATGATAGCTGTGTTTGTGGCTTATGATTAAACAGACAGAGTTAACAGTGCAAATATAAAAAAAATAATAAAGTTGTGTTTCATTTCAGGGACTATAGAGACAACGTGGAGCCTGATTCATTTCAGGGCCAACATTTAAGGGGTGTCCCATTTGAGTTGATGAGGAATTGGAATTGGCCTCAAGTTCAGCTGAAGTGCTCCTCCTTGTGCGGCCTGTGCACGAGCTATGAGAAGGACTCTGTGTTCATGAGTGGGTGAACGTGCAGAAGGGAAGGGGGTGGGCTGAGGTTTGATGGACGTGTCATGACCTAATCAGTGTAATCATCATAAGTACAGTGAGTTTTCCTCTGGTTACACCCTCTAGACCCGACTAAAATACTTTGTTTTTTGACAAACATTCTATTTTCGTGGGTGCAATGGGGTGGTGAAGAGGTATTCAAGCAATATGGTGAAAAATAATCCAGAAAACATCTCCTACCCTAGCGTTTTCTCCACACGTTGTCAGATTTCACTTACATACTGTTGGTTTTATTACAACTCTTCTTTTCATGTCATTATCTGCCAAGAAAAGTACTTTGAGTTGGCAGTGCAATTCATAATAAACAACGAAACAAGGGTCGTAAAAGTTAAAATTAATCTGTGGGTTTTTATATATAAATTACTTACATGTAATAAAAGTTGATTTACGGTGACGGTGGAATAAAGGATTTTAGGAAAACATCTATTTAGTAACAAATAATGTGCAAACACAGTTATGTCAAGTAAAAGGTACATAATTTATCACCACCTGCTTCCTTTGGCACCACTGTCACAACAACCGTTATTTAATTTAATTTCACCATCCATCATATGAAGATGACAAAGCCCATTAACAAAACCAAACATCTGGCAGCTGGAACACAAACATCATTCACTGACATGAAAAGTCTACAAACTTTTATTGGTAGGATGTTTCTGTTATTGATACTGGAAAGTTTACAGATAAAATAAGTGGTAAAGATTCAAGAAGTAGCTTTAACAGTAATGATGATTATTTTTAAAACGGTTCTGTCTCCAACATTATCGAGACTAAAATGAAAAAAAAATGTAAAGGTGTCATTCCGCTGAAAACCACTTTTCCACGCTCCTTTTGGAATCTGATGGGTCACCCTGACTTACCAACACATGCTCCTTTGACAGTGGTTCATCACCTCCACTGGCTGCATACTGCATTCACACAAAACAACAAGAGGAACGAGGGACCCAGAAAAAGCAGGTCCGTGTGACATCAGATGGACTTTAGCGTCACCCACGTGGAGTTAAACTCGTCCCTGGCAGTGAATCTGAAGTAGCATTAGCATTAGCATCTACAAAAGAAGACAGTGCCGCAGTAGTTGCTGCACAAACTGGAAAAAAAACGTTGGATCAAACTGGTTCATGTGCTCTCTGTGGAAATAAAGCCTTGTTTTTTTCCCTGCACATTTTCAGAACAAGCAACGGCATGAAACCTAGCTGGATGCTACTTGGGTAAAGGTAAATACATACACAGCGAGAGGGGAGGGGGGAGTGTTCCTTAACTCATTCTGAGCCAATCAGAGATGTCTCGTGACCGCATACGAGCAAGTAAAGGTAAACTCTGGTGTTCGATCTTGGAGTCATTTTTCTACCGTGAAAAAACAGCTGGAAACAAAGCAAATGTTTTTTTGTTTTTTTAAATAGAACCAACACACAATGTATTCAATAACAATGGTGAACACATTAATATTAATGAATAGAATGACAGCTTTAAGTAAAGTCATTTAACTCATAAGGTTTCCAACCTTTTTGACTCGACTCCAGACCTTCCACATGGAGACTTTTATTCATTCATTCATTTATTGCTAAAAATAGCTTGTTTTTGATCATGTAATAGTTTGCTATACTACACTACCAGTCAACAGTTTGGCTATTTATATTGTACATTTTTACTGAAGGCATCCCAACTATGAACATATTGAATTATATAGTAAAAAAAAAAAAGTCTGGCATAACTCAAAGCATATTTTTTATTATATTTTATATTTGTAAAAACAGACAGGGGGAGCTTCTCTCTCCTCAGAATGTAGAAGTGCGTTCTCGTGCCATAATTTATATCACTGTTTCTTACCTCTTCTACTTTCTAAATTATATTCATTACTTTGCATTATTCTCTCTTTACTAAATCTGTATATTTGTTGGTAGAAATAAAATGATACTGTATTTTCTCTCTTTTTTTTTCTAAACTTTCAGACTGGAGTGAAAACCAATTATTTGTCAGTTAACTGCACAATATGTCTGGACTTACAACAGCATAATGATAATTGTGTTATAATATACTGAATGAATTCATTGCAAATAAATGGAATTTTAATTTTATAATTGTTTCTTACCTCTTCTTCCTTATAAATATACACATTTAGCTGTTAATTGCTTTGACCTGTTATTATGTGAATAAACATGTACTTGTTTGCTACAATAAACTGCAGATAAACTTGGTTTGTGTTCTGTCAATTAAGTTCTGCTTTCTTTCACTCCATAAAACAGCTGATAACAGCTGCAATCACAACCCCTACACATTAATCTTCTTCTTAATGCTTCTAGTATAAATCGACAGGGTTGTTGCATGGGTTGTTATGGTTATCCAGTGTGTTAGCCAAAACTTTTACGTATTAACATTCTCTAAATCTTATAATCTAGACGGAGAAAATATGCTAACGTAATTATTCGTGTCAATTTTATTCCGATGCCCTACTGATATAAAAATGCCATTTTTAAAGATTTTACGTGGAACAAGTGTTGCTCCGTACATCCTCTCCATTGAAATACATTGTGCAGCAGTTAGCTTTTGCTAACTTCCCGGTACTTTTGAGGGGCTCCATGTTCCAGCATGGACCTTTCTCCCAAATTCCGCATTTTGCACTGGAAAGACGTAAACGGAGCGTAACCCTACTTCCACACCGACAAAAGTTAAATGACAAAGATGACAGCAATGACTAAAAGTTAATGTAACATACCAGGATGTTCTTGTAATGGCCAGAAGTAGTCATATATTTTGTTCCACTCCTTCCCTGTTAATGACGAAGCTAGGCGAAAATGGGTCCAGGCTATTCAGCGGGATGAAGCTCCGAGTTTTCTAAAAAAAAATAAAAAATTAAAAAAGGAGCACTTTGCAGCAGACACTTCACATCCGAACACTACATCTTGGGGATGACTGTTTGCCGGTTGAAACCAGAGTCTGTCCCAAGCATTTGTCCTTGGAATGATTATAGTCCTACAGCAGGGGTCTCGAACATGCGGCCCAGGGGCCAAATGCGGCCCCCCATTGGTTCCAATGCGGCCCGTGTGATGAAGGGCATAATAACCTATTAATTGACTCCATATTTTCTTCTCAGTTTTTAATATACCTAATTTTAATAATTTTAATTTAATTTTACTGATATGGCCCATTGGACATCAAATCAGGTTGAATGTGGCCCCTGAAGAAAATGAGTTTGAGACCCCTGTCCTACAGGAAAAAGGAGCCAGTATATGAACGGTGACAAAAACGACAGCTGTTAACGTCAGTATGAGTTGAGATAAAAGAAATCGCCATGGTTTTAAAAGTTATGGTGAACACAAATAAGTAATGTTGGACTTAAACTGTAGTTAAGACCTTTTGCCTTTACACACCAGTACATCAGTGTCAACAGTAAACAACAGTAGCGTTGGAAGGAAAGAGTTGAAATAGCCATAGAGCTGCAACAGTGGCATTACAAGAACATCCTGGTATGTTACAATAACTTTTAGTCGTTGCTAGGTCAACTTTGTCATTTAATTTTTGCCGGTGCAGAAGTAGGGTTATTTTCCGCTTACGTATTTCCGGTGCAAAATGTGGATGTTGTGAGAAAGGTCCATTACCACATCATAAAATATTCATGGGAAAACAAAAAAAGCTTATAAATAAAATATATTTATATTCTTTTTATTGTCTCAGCCCCAAAGATAAATACTAAAACAGGATACTTTTGTGAGTAATTAGAGGGAATTACATCATTATAGATGTGGTTAGAAACTAAGTTGAATAAATGCTGACTCATGCCCATGTAATAATTGCTCTGTAAACAAATAATAACGTTGAAAATGTAATTAAATTCATCTGTTCACCAGGCCTGTGAGACATGGTTATGGTTGAGAGGTGGATGAACAGTGTTTGAAGTCTTGAACTCTTTAACTCCTGATGAATGAGCGATGATGTGTTCTGAAAGGATGGTTTAGTTTCAATATTTACAAAAAATTTACAGTTTTTTTTTACTGTGATTTTCACTGAGTTTTGTTCATGGATCCTGATATGTGGAAATCAACAGGCGTCAAAAAGCAAGTGATTTAGAAAAAAGAAAAAGTCAAAACTAAAACTACTGGAACCAAATTACAATATTATTTATTTATTTATTTATTTATTTATTTATTTATTTATTTATTTATTTATTTATTTATTTTTATTTTTATTTAGTTATTTTTAGTTAGTTAGTTAGTTATACTTCATTTTAGTTTATTTTAACTTAGCTAAGTTATTATTTTGTAAATATTTATTAGTTTTTGTTAGTTTTGTTCCTTATGTTGTTTTACATATCTACATTTAATATTGTATTTCATTATTTTTCTTCACTTTTGTGCCATTTGCGTCTTATTTTATTCATGTTACTTCTTACTTTGTTGGTTTATTATACATTTTGACTGTTATTGTCCATTTTGTTGCTTATTTTATTACTTTTTGACTGGAACTGTTAAAGTCTCAGTAGTTAAAGGGTTAACAGTAGCAGGTGTGTTGATGACACTGAAGGACTGTGGATTTGTCTTGAAATGAATGTGGAAGAAAACTGACAAGAATAATGAACAGCTCAGTGGACACTAGTGCCCTCTAGTGGTAGTTTTTAATACTATGTTTAAAACAAAGGCTCATAGTTTATGTATATTATTTTGTCCACGTTCATCATTGAGGCTTTTTACTTGTGTTTCAGTTTCAATACAAATCATTTATTCTGTGCATAGTTTTTGTCTTTGGTCATTTATTGGTTTTATATTTGTATTGTTTGATTTATCTGTGTTAAAGTATTTGTACCGTTCCTGTCCTATGAAAACACCAACAATGCATTTTTCTTTTCTTTTCTTTTCTTTTCTTTTCTTTTCTTTTCTTTTCTTTTCTTTTCTTTTCTTTTCTTTTCTTTTCTTTTCTTTTCTTTTCTTTTCTGTACCATTGTATTTATATTTCTTATGTCAAAAATAACTGGCTAACTTGTATAATTTCACTACTCAATTAGGGAAATGGTTAACTTGTATGTAAGCTACACATATCATTTTTGCACTGTTACATTATTAATTATTATTGTATTGTCCCATATTATTTTATTTCCACTTTCTTTTGTATATTGTATATACCCAATAACTCTTGATTTAATTCTTGTATATATATTTAACGTTTTATCTATCTATCTATCTATCTATCTATCTATCTATCTATCTATCTATCTATCTATCTATCTATCTATCTATCTATCTATCTATCTATCTATCTATCTATCTATCTATCTATCTATCTATCTATCTATCTATCTATCTATCTATCTATCTATCTATCTATCTATCTATCTATCTACCTACCTATTTGTCTGTCTGTCCGTCTATATCTATCTATTCCGTCTATTCTGTTTTCCTATTGTGTCAGAAATGCATTCATATACACTATAATTAATATTTATATTTATGTTGAAATTAATATATTCTATTCTTTTATGTTAAACATATATTTATATAAACAATAATGATTATGTGTATATCTTGTCTTATGTTAATATTATTATATGCTATTCTGTTATCTACTGTATTTATATAAAACATGAATATTTATATATCTTGTCTTATTTTGAAATGATTGTATTAAGATTTTAAATGCACTGAACAAGTTGGTTAAAAGCTGATCAGTGCTGCTGTAAATTCCATTCAAATTAGGAACAGAAGTATAGGATATAAAATAACCAGGTTGTATTCCCTCCCTTTTCTGTTATGTTCTATTCTGTTCTTTTTGTATATATACAGACAATAGTAAATATTTATATGCCTTATGTTTAAAATGTTCTATTCTATTCGTTTTCATTATATTCTGTTCTGTTTTTCTATTGTGTTAGGATTTTTATATCAACAATGATAAATATTTTTGAAATAATTTGTCTTATGTTGAAACTAGTCTATTCTATTCTTTTATGTTAGATATGTACTTGTATAAACAATAATGAAATTGTTCTATTCTATTATGATATTGGAGATGTATTTATATAGATAATAATGAATATTTTGCCTTATTACAGACATGAATGTTATTTTAAAATTATGAGCACATTATTAAATGTGAATCCTGAATTTTTTCCTCATTTCATTTTTATCAGGAGCAAAAAATGCAGCTTTTTAATCCATTTAATCCTGTATATCATAAATGTCGTCATTTCTATTTTACAAATGATTAATTTAACCAAATTTACATCAAAATGTTTGTATTATTACTCATAATAAACCTTATTTTTTAATATGAACAGTGATCAACAGCTGATAGATGTTAAAAAAACAAACAAACACACAGACACATTTTTACAGTTTTCTGATGACATTTTTTATTTTTATTTTTGCGTATGCAGATGAACAGGCACTACATTTTTTGGAAATTTACAGCACTATGTTAAAATAAAGAAAAAGAAAGAAATAAAGAACTGTAGTCCTCCAAAAAGTTTCTTTTTTTTATCATTGCAGAACCAATGTTTCCAACATTTACCGACAAAAAAACACAAGGTTAATTTAAACGTAAAGTCCTTGAGCGTGTGCCAGAGGTTTCACAGTGGATACAAACAGACTTCATTTAGTTTTCAAGGACAGTTTAAGACTGATATTTGTGCCGATATTTCCAGTTTTTTCTTCTATCGGTGTCAACCTGTTGCACTGGGTGATGTGATGTTTTTTTTTTCTGTCATGATTTACTGATAGATGAAGGAAAAAGAGGGAAAAAATTAAAAGAAAAAAAGGAGGGAGCAGGAAAAATTTAAGAGAAAGAAAGGAAAAAGAAGAATAAATGGAAAAAATAAGGAGGGGGACAACAAAAAATGGAAAAACTGAAAAAAAGAAGCAGAGAAAGAAAGAGAAAAGGGAAAAACAAAAGAAGAAAAAAGAGCAGGAAAAAAGAAAGGTGAAAAATTAAGAGTAAAAGAGGGGAAGTAACAAAAATGGGAGAAAATTAAATAAGAACAGAAGAAAAGATTAAAAAAACAAAACAAAACAGAGACAAAAAGGAGGAAAAAACAAAAGGAGAGGAAAAAAAGCAAGAAAAAAAGAGGAAAAATAAAAGAAGAAAAAAGGGCAAAGAGAAAAAAGACAAAAAAAACAAAAAATGAAAAAATGGATTATCATCCATTTTTTCATTTTGGTTTTGGAAACAAATAATGAAGAAACGAGTTGTTTTTTTTTTGTTGTCTTATTTTTGGTTTCATTTTGAAAATTGAATGAACGAATGATACACGGATTCACCTGTTTCTGACTTTATTTTGAAATCAAGTTAAATTTGGAATTATCATTTTCAACTAGAATTAGGTGTTTACATGGTCATCTTAAAGCAGAGTCAACATTTATTCTGAATTCAACAGGAATAAAAAAACTGTCATGTGAACAGGGCTTATATGGAAGAGGTGGTAATGTTTAGCTTGGTGCGGTCGTCATGGTGACAGGGCCTGAGTGGAGCTGGGTGTAAAGTGAGCAGCAGGAGTCAGATTCTGCTCGCTTCCACTTGGTCGGTCCAGAGTCTTTGGGTTTGGCAGGCGGTAGATTTGGGTATAAGGCAATATTTATTACAACACTCTGACACCAAAGGAAAATAAATAAATAAATAAATAAATGAAAAAAAGCACAGATTCATATTCACTGGAAGAACAGACGTGTTCCTCCTGTTGTCTGTGAATTCTCTTTCACAGCACAAATATATTGGTTCATGAATATTTGAGAGGCGGATGGTCTTTCTGCTTTTGTGTGCAGCCTTCAGTCGTCAGTGACATGAGGATAGTTTTACAACAAGCCTCATAGAAGCTGGACTTGCACTGACACATGCGCTTTAAACCCAAACAATAGAATTAATATAATGACAAAAATATGAAGATTATCATGTATATTTTTTTATCATTTCTAGTCCAAATATCTCATCAAAATTAAAATCAGACAGAATCACCTAAAGAGGAACTTTTCAGTGACATATAAGAAGTGATTTATAGACGATAGATCTGGAAAATATGATTAAAGAAATCTGACCAAAATCATTTACACTTTTTTTTGTTGCTCAAATTAAGCATTTCCTTTTAAAAATGTGTTTAATTCAAGGTGTTTTTTTTTTAAATTGTTTAATTATTTTATGCTTTTTATTTAATGTGTGTGTGTGTGTGTGTGTGTGTGTTAATGATTGCTAATGCTAACTAGCAAGCTAACAGTTTATGATACGGTCACTTTACAGGTTCTTTCTAGTCAAAATCCTTACATATACATAAACCACCATATATCTGTAATAAGTAATAACACACCATCATATATATTAAAAACATAAGTTAACCAGCATTAAAGTCATTTGTTTTCTGATTCATCTTATTAAGGTATGTAACTGTTAGCATACTTAATGTCTGAAGCAAATACTTTATTTAAAAAAAATATTGTAAATCAGTGTTATTCACTTCAATTAATAGGTTTAATGGATCAGAAGGTATTAACTATTTGAGATCAGTTGGTGGTTTTGAGTTTTTATGGGTGGCACTTGTCAAACGGAATAAGAATTTAACTTGACTCGCTAAATTCACTCCCATTCAATTTTTTTGCGAAGCACCCATGGACTGGAAAAAAGAAGGGCGTGACTTAGCCTCTCCATGGGTTGATCATGTTTAATCTTAATTAAGCAACCATGTGAATAATCAGATTAAAATTGTGAATAATTTGACAGCCCTGGAAAATAAAAAATAAAAAAATAAACTCCAGTCAGAAGTGTCACAGCAGTATTTTCTAGTTAGAGCCTCAGAGACGTTATATGGATAAAAATGATCGTATTTGAACTTTATGCTTAGAATCTAAGTAAAATGTCTCCTGAACACTTCTAACTATGAGTTTTTGTGAAATTCTTACTGTAAGAGCCTCAAATCATGTCTTTTAGGAAGAACAACAACTGACTCTGACAGTAATTAAATCTAAAACAAAGAAAAATTTACTCAAAACATGTCTTTCGTTCACACTGGCGTTAGGTATTTACATGTCATGTTTGGTACCGTTGGAAAAATCAGAATTCCCTCTTGACAAAACTTAAATAAATATCTATGTAATTATATATTTCAACCAATGGGAGGCCTCAGAACAAAGCCTTCTCCAGTAAACAAAATGCCTTGTTGCTATGCTATGCTATACTATACGTGTATATATATATATATATATATATATATATATATATATATATATATATATATATATATATATATATATAATTAAAAACACATTATAATATAAATGACTCTTCAGGTGATTATGTCTAATTTTAAATGTAATGAGACATGTAGACATTTTTTTACTACAAATAAAAAAAAATACACTGGGTAAGATTTAGATTTTTGTAGTGTGTATTCAATATTATACATTCTGCATTTTTTATTTTTTTTGCCACACAGTGGATCAGAGCAATCAGGATGTGACACAGTTCGAGTTTGTCAGTAATTTGCAGCCATGCACTGAATCCATTTAGATGGGTAAGAGAGTAATCAGTGTTTGGAGCATCAGCATGCACATACTCACAGAGATAAGAGCAACAACCTGATAGGACAGAGTCACTGACATTCATTTAGAGTAAACAAGAAGTAATAATGACATAAAAGAATCCTTGGTTGGGAAATGAAGCTAATGTTCATATCAAAATGCTGTAATTTGTTATTTCCAGGCAGGTTTTTGTCCATGATGTTAGCGTTATTAACAGCCTGTGAGACCTGAGTGTGCGACAGGTAAAAGCAGCGACAGGCACGTTGACACAGAAGGTTCATGTAAACAATATGTGCAGTGTTTGGTGAACCACATGTGTCCACTAATGAAAGATTTTACTGAGTGAGTGACTGTGTTTGTTTTGTTTTAAATTAATGTGAGTCGTCTTATCTTGTTTTGTCTCTAAATAATAAAGATGAATTGAAACAAGAAAAAGGAAGTTTCCACACAGAACTGCTGAAAATAAAATAAAAATAAAATAAAATAAAATAAAATAAAATAAAATAAAATAAAATAAAATAAAATAAAATAAAATAAAATAATGAACTGGGATTTTTTAAAACAATTTTTCCCTCTTTTCTAGTTAAAATATTTCATCACTCAGTAACTTTTCAGTAAGATATAAAAATTGATTTTTAGACAATAGATCTGGAAAAACATTCAATTGGCAAATCTTGCCTGCTTATTTAAAAAAATACCATCATTCTTATTATTAAAAAATATAGATTTTTAAATAAAATAATATATATTATTTTGCTTAATTTGAGCAAAAAATAAATAAAATAAAATAAATAAATCAATTTCAAAAATATATATTATTTTGTTTCATTTGAGCAAAAAATAATAATAAAATAAAAATTTTCCAATGAAACAAGTGAAAATTATCTTGGTAGGATTTCTTGAAATTGATTTTCCAGATTTATTTATTTTTATTACTTCTTTATATCTCACTGAAAAGCTATTCTTTAGGTGATTATGAGATATTTACACTACAAATGACAAAAATACACTTGGTAAGATTTCGATTAAATTTTTTTTTTTTCAGTGTAATAATAAAAAAAAAAATAAATAAATAAATCAGGCCACTCTTATAACTACACTACCAGTCAAAAGTTTGGACTCACTTTTTCATTTTGATGACATGAGATGGACCACAGATGGATAAAAATGACTCAGCAAGAAAAAAAAAAAAGTCCTTCTAAAAACAAGATAAAAAAAATACATTATAATACAAGATATTTTTTGTTGAATTAAGAAAAGAATCTGCTAATGGAACAAATGAAAACGATCTTTGTGAAAAATTTTAAATACATTTTGCAAGATCTATTGTCTAAAAATCAATGTTATTTTCCAGGTGATTGTGTCTTATTTTAAGTGTGATGAGACATTTGGACTAGAAATGAGAAAAATACATTCATCAGGTACGTTTCCATTGTACCTCATGAAGCTCAAACACAGAATACAGAGAATGTTCAAACCACAAATAAAAGTAAAATGTGTCCATTTTGCAGAATATGAGACATTTTTTTTAAATGACATAATTTCAAATGTGTTCAGTCATAGTTTTAATGCCTTCAGCGACACATATACAATTTAAATAGTCACAGAAATAAAGAAAAATTAGATGAGTCCAAACATTTGACTGATGGTTTATCTCCTAAATATTAACCCTACTGTTATATAATGTCTCAAATTGACCCATTTTAAAGTTTAAACATGTTGGAAAATAGTTAAAAGTCTTTTTTCAGTATAAAACGTTGTCTGTTTGACTTCGTTTTTACATTTACATGATGTTTTTTAATTCTGAATTATTTACTAAGAATAAAATAATTATGAATTAAAGCTATTTCTTTTGTGTTTGCATGGACATATTCGTTCCAAATAAAGGTTTCCATGGAAACAGGTGTATTCTGCTCTAGTTAATTCAGCTTTAAGAGCTGGCGATACAGAGGGTTCTGATTGGACAGAACGGCTGCTTAACATCTGGATGTTTACTGGAAGAAAACAATTAGGTCCACTCCCTGTTTGAGTTCATTTCAACTATCAACATGTTAGACCAGATACTACATGTCATTTTTACATTTATTTTTGTGATAATTATGAAGCAGCAGCTCGATGGAATCAACCATAGGAATTAACAAACTAATGCCGACAGTGGAATATGTTTGTCATCGCAACGAAACCAGGAGCAAGTGCAGAACGACAGGAATAATGTTAAAGAGGAATTAACTGTTTATATGTCAGAGGAATTATCCAATTTGGAATAAAATCCTAATAAACCAGTGACTTTATTAAGAATTAAGTTAAAATTGGATTTATTTTTAAGTGGAATTTACTTTTATTCTGAATTAAACAGGAATAAAAACTCCCATGTAAACAGGGCTAAACATATAATCTGTATAATCATATAATCATATAACATATAATCTGTATCAGTTCAGGTCACATATATGTGATCACCCCCTTCAGGTTTATATCACACTGACCCAAACAGTCAAACTGGAGGTACAAGGGTGTCAGAAATGTCAGACTAAGTCTTTCTTTACACCTGTTAGACATATTATGATATGTTAGTTTTAATGTTATGTTTTATTTACTGGTATTTCAAAAACAATTAAGTGGTGAAACATTAAAAAAAAAAAGTTTGAACATGATTATTATTTTTTTTTTAATGAAAAATGACTAAATTCTCCTTAATGACCCCATTACCTGTAAGAGGTAAGGGACACCACTGCACTAAATATTGATAGAAGGGTTAGTAATGGAATTAGTAATGACATATTAAAGGTGCTTGTTAGGATTATTTTTTGTTTTGGACATGTTTTGGGTAATTAAACAGGCACTGGGTCAAACTGTCCCAGGAACACCACTGCTGTTCCTGACAAACACAACAGGAGGGTTAAACTAATGAAATATGTTAGCTTAGCTTAGCTTAGCTTAGCTTAGCTTAACACAAGACTCATTATTCATACAGTGAGTTTGTTGAATCCAAACAGATGTGTGACAATAACAAGCTGTGTTTGTATATATATATATATGTGACGGCATTAGGCATAGGCAGACTAGGTAAAATTAGAATATTAAGCTACTGTATTTTCTGGACTATAAGGCACACTTAAAATACTTACATTTTGTGCCTAATATTGTGATTAATTGTGGTTGTGCTGAGTGACTTGAAATTTAGACTTTTTATCTCATTTTGACTCAGAAATTGGACTCTTTTAAATTTGGATTTAACTGAATAAGAGTGTGTTTTGTTCCATGTTACAACTCCACATGGTTTGACACTGTTTAGCTTCACTTAATGCACCTTATACATGAAAATCTTTTAAAAAAAATACACCGTTCATTGACAGTGCAGCTTATTGTGTGGAAAATTCTGTAAATAAAGCATTAAACTTAACATTGACAGTAATTATTCATGGACGTAGGACACTATGTTTACAGATGCTTATTTATAATTCCACAAGAAGGAAAAATGACTAGAATGGGCCCTGTGGTAACCTACTGGTAGGTGATGACAGCCTTTCTTTAAAAACAGGATATAATAAACCCTTTAAAATGAAGATGTTAATTATGTGATGATGAAATGACAAACTGTACAAAGGGAAAAACACATTGTGACAATTCTAGACTCAAAGCAGACATGGTAAAAATAATAACGACAGACTCATATATCCACCGGCTGATATTTCAGTGTTTTTCTCTTATCAGTATCGGCCTGTTGCATTGGCCGATATGTGCTTTTTTTTGTCCCTGCCATGATTTACTGAGAGGTGAAGGAAAAAGACAAAAAAAAGAAGAGAAAAGGGGGGGAAAAAAATAAACAAAAATTAAGGAAAAAGAAAAAAAAGGGGAAAAAAAGGTAAAAGGAGAAGTTGGACATTTGGTCTTATTTATTACATTAATTGTCACAATTTGAATGTTCCAATTGTAATTAAAGTACATTTTCTGACATTTATTTTCAATTGACAGAGGAAAAAAAATATCTGTATCAGTTCCAAATATCTTTGAAATATCAGTGGCCTCTATCAGTCATTGGCTAAGGCTGATAATAGGGGAAAAAAATAAAATAAAAATATTATGGGCCAATCCATATCAGTCGATCACTACATGTTATATCTCCTTAACACCCATATTTCAACAAATGTCAAATACCCATAACATCTGTTTTATCTGGAAATAACATGGAATTAAATGAAAATAAATTAATTCATTCACTTATTGTCCATTAATTCTGACAATTGCTTCTGTTAAAACACTGTCTGAATGTCTCCTCTTTCATATATTTTTGTATTTGACGTCATTTTGTCTCATTTTATATCATATCCTTGACATCATCTCCATCTTATTGTCTTTTATGTAGCATTTGTTTTGTTTTTTTGTATGGCTTTGCTGAAACTAATATTTATTAACGTGCTGAGAGAACACTCCACTACTATTTTAATCAGAAAAATTTAATTATATTATTGTTATGCACACAGCCTGGACAAAAAATTTTCAAAATAAAAGCGCTACACTGTAATATTTCATTGACTGTGTTAATGTTATTTCAGTAATTGAATGTAATGTCACAACAATTACCTCCATCTTTTTTTTTGCTGAACTGAACCAACCCCAGATCATAACATAGTCCCCGCAGGCTTATACTGTAGGCACTAGGCATGATGGGTAATCACTTCATCTGTCTCTCCTTTCACCCTGATGCGCTCATCTCTCTAGAACAAGGTCAATCTGGACTATGTGATTTTTATCCACTCAAACACGTCAAAAATGTAAACATTTTAATCTTACCAAGTGTATTTTTCTCATTTCTAGTTAAAATAAGACAAAATCTTATTATCATTATAGAATTATTGTCATTATTACTATTAAATCTCATTAATTCGATTGGTGCAACACTAATGTGGATGCTAACTGATGTGTGTGTAGACTTTTGTTTCTTTTTTTTTAAATTTCTGTTTGAGTTTGGGAAGATTGTATATTTTTTTATATTTCTTTTATTTTATTTTTTGTGTGAAAAAAGGAAAAAAAAAGTACATTATTGAGTAAATGTCAGAAATATTTTTGTTTAATAAACAAAGTAAACAAAAGACAAAATCACCTAAAGAGGAACATATAACAGATTTTTGTTTTTGGCTCAGTTTTTTTAGCCAGTTTGTTCTATCTCCTGGGACAATTTCCTTTCAACAAAGATCCAGAATATATTGAATTTGGTGAATGTAGGTCAAAGGTCAAAAGGGAGGTAAAGGATATTGTTTTTGGTTCGTTTTTTGTTTTTCAGAAACTTTATGCAAAAACTACTGGACCACTTTCCATTACATTTTCAGTAAAGATACAATGTGGTCCAGAATAGATCCCATTACATTTTGGTGAATGTAGGTCAAAGGTCAAGGTAACTAAAAATGTGTTTTCACAATGATCAGAGATTGAACAAATCAGTCATTTCCTTTTCATTCCTGTGTACTCAGTTTTGCATATTGCATCTTTTTGCTCTCACCATTGATGTGCATCTTACATTTAGAACCTTGAAGGACAAATTTGAAGACTCAAGGTCAAAGGTCAAGGTCACAATAAAAGTTAAAATCCAATTTTGAATATAACCTTTGAACTATTCACCTTAGAGACATCCCATGCACACAAAAATACTTGTCTTTCAATTCTGCATCTTGTGTGTATAGATTTTGAACTATTGTTGACCCAAGAGGTCAGGGGTCACTGGGTCAATACCTAAAAAATTAAAATTAACTATAAGAGAAAAACCAGTGGAGATAGAGACTTATTTACTATTAATGACAGATAGGAAACCTGGTATGGGCTTTAAAATGGCATCATGACCTTTGACCTTGAGTGACCTTAAAAAGTAGAAATCAAGTTCACATGATTTCAAATGGTTGTAATTCCTAAAAGGTTGGTGCTGTCGGAGCCTATTTATGATATTTTGGATAATGGTAAATTAAAATAAGCCCAATGATCATAAAGATTAATTATTGACATTTTTAGGTGAATTATGATTAAGTGTTTCATCTGCTCACACTCTACTCCTGATCAGACTATACTTCTCCTATGATTAAGGTCAAAGGTCAGCTGGTTCAGGCTTCTCCACAGACTACTCACGTCTTTAGATTTTTCGGCCACTTTTAAAAGTTCGTATTGTTAATAGGGGGCAGATTTTTTTTCTACCAATGGAACAAGTGAAAATTATCTTGGTAGGATACTTTTAAAATCAGATTTTTACAGATTTATCGTCTAAAAATCTGTTTTTATATTTCACTCAAAAGTTTTTCTTTAGGTAATTATGTCTTATTTTAAGCTGCGATAAAATATTTGGACTAGAAATGAGAAAAATACACTTGGTAAGACTTATATTTGTTTCAGTGTGACTTATCTATTGAAGCACAATCCAATCTTTATGCTTTATGTTTGGGAAAAATAGCTCTTGTGGAATTAGTCATTGATAATGTATTACCCACATGTGACTATCAGCGCACTTCTCCGTGTGTGCTGCTCAGCCCCGAAGGGAAATATTTTTCGATAGTTATACGTGGGCAATACACTATCCCACTTATTCTATGGGTTATTATAGCTTATTACTGCTTATTTTGAGAAAAGAGGGACAATTGTTTACAAATGTATTCAAATAGACGATGGCTTCTGTCCAGTTGGAGTGTATTGTTGTTCCACTGGCACTGTATAGGCTACTATGTTCCGCTGCTGCTTCTGATCTGCTAGCCCTATTTGTTGAAGTCAAACTGCACGAATATTTACTTTCAAAGTGGCTGAACTACCTGCAGAGTGATATGGTACCGTGAATCTTAAGTGACAAAACTCGTTGCCATTGGCAACGGGCGTTAATGGTGCAGTGGGCGGTTATCGAAAAAAAATCCGCCCGCAGAACACTGGGAATGTCCATTCAAAGTGAATGGGAGCTGTCGCAACGTCCTAGAGGACTGTAGAATTATGGGTAAAAATGAAGTTTAAACATAAGTTCAGGATATTAACAATAATTAGAAGGAAAAAATGCAATTACATATTAGTGTGGAAATATTTCCATGAGGTTCAATGTAATTAAATAAAATCAGATAATCTCACAGAGAGGCTGATCAAACAAATTAGTCTTAATTGATCTCAGAATCAAACTAAATGGATGGAATTCAAATTAAGGTACAGAATAAGTTATGACAATTTCTTTGCTGAATGTGTTTATGGTCAAAAACAGAAAATCACGTCACATTCCGCTTTAAACATAATCAGTCATGTCATAGTTAAATACCAATTAAACATTTCATTTACACACTTATTATAAAAGTGTTACCCATCATACATCATTCCCAGAAGTTCAAGATCTAACCTTTTTATTTTAGTGAAGTCAGCCTCTGCACTGCAAAAACCCAAATATTATTTTTCTTATTTCTAGTCCAAATATTTCATTACATTTAAAATAAGATAGAATCACCTACAGAGAAACTAATAAGTGAGAAATAATTACAATATTTTTGGACAATAGATCAAGTAAGTCAGTAAGTAATAATAATTTTATCTAGATTGTCAAGTTATATATGAATTTATTAAAACTGGTTCTACACTAGAAAAAATGTAAATATGATCAAGTGTATTTTTCTAATTTCTAGTCTAAATATCTCATCACATTTAAAATCTGACATAATCACCTAAAGAGGAGTTTTACAGTGAGATATATTTTTTTGTAGACAATTAGATCTGGAAAATTTGATTTCAAGAAAAATCAAGATAATTTTCACTTGTTTCATTGGCAGATTTTTTTTTTTTTTTTGCTCATTTCAAGATATTTTTTTTTTGCTTAATTCAAGCAAAAAAAAAAAAAAAAGAATCTGCTAACAGAACACGTCAAAATTCTCTTTCCAGCTCTAATCAGTTCTAAAATCTCACTATAAAGTTCCTCTTTAGGTGATTATGTCTAATTTTAAATGTGATGAGATATTTGGACTAGAAATTAGAAAAATAAACTGGGTCAGATTTACATTTTTTTTGTCTCACAATAAAATAATCCTTCAAAAATTTAAACTTAATTTTCAAGAAAATCTTATTTCAATAAAACTTATAAAGATAATTTTCCCTTTTTACATTGACAGATTTAATTTCATTTGAATTAAGAAAAAATAATCTGCCAATGGAACAAATTAAAATCATATAGAGGTAAGATTTATTGAAATAAGATTTTCCACATTTACTGTCGAAAAATAAGTTGAATATATGTCACTGAAAAGTTATTCTTAAGTGATTATGGTGTAATTCAAGAAATATAGTTTTTCTTAATTCAAGAAATATTTAGGATCATTTTGCTTAATTAAAATTCAAGAAAATTTTTTTTATTAAGCAATATATATATATATATATATATATATATATATATATATATATATATATATATATATATATATATATATATATATATATATATATATATATATGCAATCTCACAGTGGAACACAGAACAATTATCTCAGTAAGATTCTTGAAATAATATTTTTTTTAAAGACCTATTGTCTCAAAATAAGTTTTTACATCTCACTGAAAAGTTCAACTTTTATTGATTCTATCTTATTTCAAGTGTGATAAAATATTTGGACCAGAATTGAGAAAAATCCACTTGATAAGATTTGGATTTTCGTCCCCAGTGTGTCGTCTTTTCCTGTTTTAAATGTTTGTTCTAAGCTAAACTAACATCTGCAGACTGACTTCCTCTCATATCAAACAGAAAAAAACACTGGAGTGGTTTCTACCCTCTCATCTTACGCTCAGCAAGAAAATATATTACTGTATTTCCCAAAATGTCAAACTATTGTTTTGAGTCTAAACATGAAATATTTCACAAAGAAAAAAAAAAAAACCAAATAAACAAAAAAAGCCGACAATATGGGAGGAACTGTACAAGCATCCAGACTGTAAAAAAAGATTAAAATATATACATGAAATGCAAAATGCATAGCTCATTCTCACTATCCAGGCACAAATACCATATCATTAACATGATGAAAGAACATATGGCATGTTAGTGTCACAACTGAAACCACCACAGCTACACACATAATATACTAAAACAGTTTAAGGAGATGATCCTGAATCCTGTGATGAGTTCTGAGATGAAGACAGCTCACTGTGCCCGACAGGAAGAGGAAGCTTTGCTTTCAAGTCTCTGGCAATGTGCGGTTCGACTGGACGGTTCAGTCTGGGTTTGCCTTCCAGCGACACAACGAAAAGAGCCGCAACGCTTTAGATCAGCTCCACGTAATTGGCTGGATAAAGACCGAGCTGGCCGTTGTCAAGGCGACCTTTACACCAGCCCTGTTCGTCCTCCTCCTCCAGCTTCGTCAGCTCATCCCCTTCATTAAAGAAAGAAAAGAAAGAGAGAAAGAAAGAAAGAAAAAGAGAGAGAGAGAAAGAAAGAAAAATGAATGAAACAGAAACAGAGAAAGAAAATATAAATAATATATAAAATATTTTTAGATAGTTTTATGGAAACTATTTCTTTCCACATATATTATAAAATGTAATATTAAATATATAAATACATACATTTAGAAATATTCTTCACAAAATATGTGTGTGTGCATGTGTGTATCCATATATTATGAAGTGTATTACTAAATATATATTAACATATACGAGTACATATATTGTCATATATATCTCAATATATGGAAAGCAGCAATTCCTTATGTATTTTAACTATATTGTAATATATTGACACAATATATTTTTTATATATTATATACATATATTTTTTCAGGTTCAATTTCGGGCAGTAACATTTTGTTAGTCAGTATATAGAGACATGTTTTCTTTCATATGGGACATCCAACAAATACTACACAATGACCAGTTTAAACTTAATTACACTACTCTAATCCATTTATTTTTTTAGACAGTATCTGCTTCAGACATTAAATGTGCTAAATCGTACATATGTGAACAACATGAATCAGAAAATAAATTACTTTAGTTCTGATTAGTTCATGTTTTTAATACAGGGTGTCTCATCAGCCTCCATACATAGAAAAAATAAACCATTTTTATTTATATAATATGCTCTATATGAATGCCATTTCAATTGGCTGCTCTTTATTCAAATGTATTTTTTGGTTGTGTTAGAACCATATATGTATGGAATGTATTATATCATCTATGTACGGATACTTATGGGGACACCCTGTCCAATATTAAAATGGTGTTATTCCACATATACAGTATGCTGGTTTATGTACATGTATACAATGGATTAGTAAATATTCCACTAGAAAGAACCTGTAAAGTGAATGAGTCATGATGTTCATACAGTGTTTTGAAGTAGATCTGAGACCAATATTCCTTTGGACTAAAACCTATTATCTTGTTCATTCTAAGAATTTTACACTTTGACCCCAGACTTATCTTGGAAACTTGAACAAACCAACATTTAAGACTTGAGTTTTCACACATGTAGAATCAAAACACATAAAGAAAAAACAAAAGACAAACATAGAATTGTATAAAAACAGATAGAAACATGTACATAAAATAACTATATGTATAAAAGTGCATAAAAACATATATAACAACCCCATAGGAACTGTTTAAAAACCCAGGAGACAAAAAAAATTGGTAATATTTCCATTTTTTCAGTGAGAGGCTTTGGGGCTGTTTAATAACCATCTGATGTTATCTGAGGACAAAGAAAATGGTGGATGCAGCCTTTGCTAACTATGCACTAAAGTTATGGAATATAATTCCAAAGGACATTAGAGAAGTCAACTCACTGAATATATTTAAACCAAAATTAAAAACGTCTTTATTTTTATTAGCCTTTGAATGGAGATAAAAATGGGGTTACACACTCTAACCCTCAATGTCTCATTTTATTGAATTGTTATAAATCATACATAATCACTTATTATTACATAGTAATTTATCTTCTTGCACTTTTGTATGTGTAATCACTATACATTTTCTTTTTCCTGCAGTTTTACCTCTGTCTTAACTAAGTCTTTTATGAACTTGTATTTCATTTGTTGTAAATTTGTATCAATGTGAAGCACTTTGAGCTACAGTCATTATATGAAAGGTGTTATACAAATTATTATCTTCTTCTCGGCTGTGTCCCAAATCACTCACTCACTCCCTACCTGCTGCTCCATTGAAAACTTTTTGGACTACTAACAAACTACGATGCTGTTTAATCGTGTCACCACCGTCAAACAATTCAAATATAACAGAGTCATCTCTAACAAAATGAAAAGCCTTTTAAATTTTTTTTTTTTATGTGCATTAAAAACCTTTACTGTTACTGAACAGCTGAAGCTCTGCCGGTGTGTCGTCCAATCTCAATCTGTCTGTGTTTCTTTTAATCATAAATCTCTCCGTCCTTTGGCCAGTTTTTGATTCATGCAATGCATGATGGGATATAGTGCTTTGGTTAGTGATCATCGATGTCCACTACATTTGGCGGTGGATTGCGGGACACATTGAGTGACTATATAGTGATTATAAACAGTTCACTAAAGATTCGGACACCCCTACAAAATGGCGCAGTCTCTATATAGAGGTTAGGCGGTGACTTCGGACACAGCCCTTCTTCTTCTTCTTCTTGACTATGTCCAAAATCACTCTCTCACTCCCTACCCGCTACTCCCTACATAGAGAAATAAATGTAGTGCACTACATAGTGAACTCAATTGAAAACTTTTCGGACTACTAACTACGGCGCTGTTTAATCACGTCACCACCGTCGAACAATTCAAATGTAACAGTGTCGTCTCTAGCAAAATTAAAAGGCTTTTTAATTTTTATTCCCTGTACAATAAAATTACACTCATGTCAGTTTTACTGTTATTAACTGTTAAACAACTCTTATCTGGAGCCTTTACTGTTACTGAACAACTGTAGCTCTGCCAGTGTGTCGTCCAATCTCAAAAATAAATCTCTCTGTCCTTTGGCCATTTTTCGATTTGTGCAATGCATGATGGGATATAGTGCTCTGGTTAGTGACCATCAATGTCCACTATATTTCATGGTGGATTGTGGGATACATTCAGTGTAGTATATAGTGTTTATAAATAGTTCACTAAAGATTCGGACACCCCTACAAAATTCTGTGGTCCCTATATCGGGGTTAGGGAGTGATTTCGGACCAGGCCGTTCTTCTTCTTCTTCTTATAATAAACCTAAAGGACACAAGTCTGAATGTGTTCCAGTGCCTCCTGCTCACACTAACCTGCTCTGAAGGTGAGTTCGTCCTGCTCTTGGCCTTCGTAGTCGTACAGCGCCCTGACCCTCACGCCTTTGCCCACATCTTCATCGAAGGGGTTGGATCCACCATTAGTGTCGTTGCCTGAGTTCGGGGCCGTCTGGTCTTCATCTGACCACTCTGTGGAGGCCGTGTACGCCTGGTTCTTCTCATAACTGCTCACACTGAAAACCATACATTTCAGATTTTATTAATATTACAATTACCAACAAGGTAATGTACACAATTATACAATATGTATAATTATATATTATATTATATGTATAAAAATACTCATCAGACACTTTAGGAACATAGTCGTCCACTGCATGATTTTGCATCAATATTTCTTTAAAAGGTATAAACATTTTTGCCATTTTTGGCTTTTCAGTCAAATTTGGAGCCATGTTGTGGAGTAACCAGGGAGATAGAGCTAATCTGAGCAAGGATCCTGAATCTAGGGGAAGAGGTAGGCAGGGAGACCAAAAATCTCATTTGTAGGTCGAATTATTGAGGAGCAGTGGAAGCTTGAAGTTGGACCAAACAACAACAAAAAAAAAAGTACCCCAAATTTTGGAAGACCTTTACTTCAAAACTATTAAGGATATCAGTCTAAAACTTCATATTATTTCATAAGTCCAGAAGAATAAACTATATATGGTTTCCGTCGCAGCACAGGGTGCGTAAGCTGGCAGACCCAGCTCAGCGCTAGTTTCCGGCCGGCGTAGAGCAGTTTAGTAGTTTGGCACATCGCTGCGCCTAGATGGGTGTGGCAGCACACTTGTGGGAGGTGACCACATATTCAGCTCAGCACAGTGACAGATTCACTGACTTTAGAAGGCTAAAGCTGAGCTGAAGGCAGGTCTAAGTACGGTGCAGCCGGTGTATTGGTTATTTGGCAGACCGGCATGCAGAGCACACATGTTACCATGACCACACAAAGAGGTTTCCAGAGTGTCAGACACATTTCAATGCAATAAATAACCCCAATCATCAATATTGTACTGAGCCCCGGAGGTGATTGGTGGTTCTATTTTCAGGTTTAATTTAATTTGGTATAGATTTAGGGTTGTTTTTTTTAATCATCCTTATTTGAAAAAATATAAATAACTGTAGCTACGATATCATTCTCAGCATTTAATGAGTTAATTCCACTCAGTTGTACCTCATATGTTATAAAGTTATGTTCACTTATATTCACAATAGTTCCCCTTCCTCAAAAAATATTAGTTGGAAGTAGCAACTTAAAAAGAAGAACATGTTACAGCAACTGAATACATTTGAGTTAGTAGTACTATTTCTGAAACTTTGAGTATTCACAACTTAATATATTTAATTATTATGAAAGTGTGGAGTGGGAAATTCATGTGCCACCACCCTTGGGGTGCCGGTGGGAGCAGGACAAATTATATTATATTATATTATATTATATTATATTATATTATATTATATTATATTATATTATATTATATTATATTATATTATATTATATTATATCTGTGGGAGTGAGCATGTTTATGAAATTAAACCTGAAAATAGAACCATAAATCATCAACAAAACAACAAAACTTAAGAACCATTAAGACTCCTAAGTGAAATCGAAACCATGTTTAAACAAAACAAAACCCGGTCCAACAGTCCTCCAGTGTTGTGGCGTGCGTCTGGATGAGTATTTAAGAGCGAGGAGAGGCGCTAATTTATGATGTAATGTAATGATGTATGATAATATGATGATAATGTAATGATCTGAATCAGCTGTGTTAAATCCATCACACCCCCTTTCTCCTTCCTCATTCCCACTTACACCAGTGGGAGGAACGGAGACATGGACTTGCATCAGTTTGCGCAATGGGCCAAACTTGCACAAGTCATCTGGACACATGCTGTTGGTGCAGCGCAGACTAGAGCCCTTTGAATTTTTGGAGAATTTTCTGAAGGGTCTTCTGTGACGGTCTGGATGCTTTGACAAGGAATGACCCTAAAGTAAAGGAGTTAAATCTTTTACCAGAGTATTTTTTTAACACAAGTAGCTGTACTTTTACCACCTGTGACCAGTCCATACTGTGTATTGGTCCTGTTCGGACCTCAACAAATTTTGCAGGGAAACCTTTCATACACTTTCTCAGTTGTTAAACATCAAACTAGATCCAAATCCCTTGACTGTTCTATGGGGGATAAGTTACGGTATCACATTTTATTCTTTGCTGCCCTTTTGGTTTGATGAGAAATCATACAGTGAAGGGAGAAAGGGACACACACACACACACACACACACACACACACAGAGGTTTGAAGACACTATGTCCTTAAGCCTGGAGAAAATGAGCTACTCACTTCATCAATCAAATAGGAAATTCGAGAAAGTGTGAGTTTCTTTCCTAAAAACATTCCAGACCTTGTAAATGCTTGACGATAGTGATCTTTTACTACAGCGACATTTACATTATGTTTTTAAAATCAGAATTAAAAAGCCAGGGTTGGGAACTGGGGTTATTACGGCCCATACTGTATGAAAATACTTATTTTCTGGTGATGTACAGTGGCTGATGTTTAAAATTAAAATAAATATGACTTAAAAAAAAAAAGTTCAATTTCCACCCGAGAAGCAAAACGCATAACCACTGTAACACAAACAGTGACAGAAAGAGTAAACAGGTGCATCAGAGCCAGGACAAAGAGAATTAAGAACGTTTTTTTAATGTAATATATTCTCACAAATGCAATAATTAAAAACATTTGTGGGGTTAACATGTGCTTTCAAGGGTCTTTCTGCGAGGGATACCTGAGGTTTAAAATAAACATTTTTATAAAGATTCAACATCTGATTATTTACTTCAATGTTGTTTTTTATGTCTATCAGTCTGTCTGTCTGTCTGTCGTGTTAGAAATGCATTCATATACACTATAATTAATATTTATATTTATGTTGAAATTAATCTCTTCTATTCTTTTATGTTGAACATATGTATAGAAACAATAATGACTGTGTATATCTTGTGTAATATTAACATAATTATATGCTATTCTGTTATGCATTTATATAAATAATGAATATTTATATATCTTGTCTTATTTTGAAATGATTATATGCTATTTTACTGTTCTGTTTTGTTGTATTCTGTTCTTTTTTTTATGTATACAGACAATAGTATAGTATAAATATTTATATGCCTTATGTTTAAAATGTTCTTTTCCATTCTTTTTCATTCTATTCTGTTCCGTTTTCCTATTGTGTTAGGAATTTATTCATATTAACAATAATGAAATTTTTTTTAAAATAATTTGTCTTATGTTGAAATTACTCTATTCTATTCATTTATATTAGATATGTACTTGTATAAACAATAATGAATATGTGTATATCTAGTCTTATACTGAAATTATTCTATTCTATTGTTATAATAGACATGTATTTACATAGATAAAAAATATTTTTGCCTTATTTTAAAATTATTCTATTCTATTCTATTACAGACATGAATGTTTGTCACCTGTTATTTTAAAATTATGAGCACATTATTGAATCTGAATCCTGAATTTTGCCTCACTTCTCCATCCATCCATCCATCCATCCATCCATCCATCCATCCATCCATCCATCATGGTAACAATAACAGCTTGACATACTATATTACTTTATTACCACTGCAAAATTATCACTTATCAGTCTAATATTACCACTTATAGGTATGTGCTGGAGTAAAATAAGCCATTTTGATTTATTCTCTAAACTATCACTAACATTTCTCCCAAAATTGTTTATTATTTAGAGCATGTATTTGCAGAACACAACACATGGTCAAAATAACAAGAAAATGCAGGTGTTTTCAGACTCAAATAAAGTAAAGAAAAGCAGTTGATATTAATTTCTATCTATTTCCTTTGACATTCATTTCCATCCTTTTTATAAATTATTACTATGTTAAATGGTGATCATGTGGGGAGCTGAAACACAAACACAGTCAGCTGACTCCTGCAGAAACCTGGGATCGCTGCCAAAAACTGTCATTTGGACCCAGTGATGAATAGTTTCTATCAGCTCTGGTTTTGGTGCAGTGACTGTTTCATTTAGAACATGAAGTTGATAAGAGTATCTGCAGTGAATGAGTTGTGTTGATAAATCTTGATTTGTGTGCTCACCTTCCTCGATCTCCTGCTTGAGCGTGGTCCACTGGTGCGGAGACGTTGGTCAGCGTGACCCCGTCGTTGTTTTTCTTTGACTTTTCTTTCTTAGAGATGCTGTGGGTGAGGTCTGGGTTGTACTCCTGCAGAACCCAAACATTCAGATTTGATTTTCTAAGTTGACTTTTCTCTTTTCTAGTCTAAATATGTCATGACAGTGATTTATTCTGTCGTACAAAGTAAAATGGCAGTAACTGCACAGACACCAAACTGAGAAAAAATGACCTTAAAGTTCTCTTGTTGTTCAGCCCCAGTAGTTGTAAGTAGATTATTGGACATGAGGCAGTTATTCGTAGGTCAGTAATGGGGAGATCTGGAAATGATTAGATTTTGGTGGTGGTCCGGGGGGGGGGGGGGGGGTTAAGAGAACTCAAAAACTTAAAACTTAAGGACGGACTTTGATGAAATTTTCAGAATGTGAAGGGAGTGTCACAAGGAGAAAACGATTATATGTTGGTGGTGATCTGGAAGAGATCCTGGATTCTGGATCACTTTGAATATGTATTCTCCATTTACCGCAATGGAAAATTTCTAAGTGATCCAGAATCCACGATCTCTTCCGGGTCAACACTAAAAACTAATCATTTCCAGATCTCCCCATTACCAACCTACCTTGTAAATGTCATCAAGATCCGTCCATGACTTTTTGAGTTATCTTGCTAATTAACAGACGGACAAAACATTGGGGTAAATGGAGAATACATTTAAATGTGATCCAGAATCCAGAATCTCTTCTGGATCACCACCAAAATTTATCATTTATTCATTGTGACACTCCTAACCCATCCTCAAAATTTCATCAAAATCCATCCTTAAGTTTTGAGTTATCTTGACCCCCCCTTCCCCCAAATCATCACCAATATCTAATCATTTCCAGACCTCCCCATTACCAACCTACCCTGTAAATGTCATCAAGATCCATCCGTGACTTTTTGAGTTATCTTACTAACTAACAGACAAACTCTGGCAAAAACATAACATCTGCCTTGGTGGAGGGTTGCGCTCTCAGAGTGCTTTTAAAGTTTTTATGTGTGACTAGAAATGAAGAAAACACACTCTGTAATATTTAGATTTTTTTCCAGCATGTCTGTTATAAAGATGACTTTTGCAGTGGAAAGAATAACTTTTCAGTCAGATATAAAAACTGATTCATAGACAATAGATCTGGAAACTCTGATTTCAGGAAATCTTACCAAGATCATTTTTCGAGGGACATATTTTTCCAGAACAAACAGAGGTATTATTGTTGAATACTGATCAGTTCTGGTCAGATGTGGGACGATGCAGCGGCACTGCTGTATCTTTATTCATGAAACACTGCAGCAGCTTGTTATTGTATTTGCGTACCTCAAACTGTGGCCAGTTCATATGCATCCCAGGGCCGTGGGTGTTGCTGAACCACTTCAGATCTTCTTGTGCGCTAGCTGTTGTAATGGTGCGTTCAAGGTCACTGTATACCGTAGAATAACTGTAAACCCAATAACAATAGTTTAGCAGGTGACTGTCACCACATGTCTCAATGTCCACAAATGTCTTAAATGTCTCAAACCTTTGGTTCTCTGTGAGGTTGAGGTGGCGTTTGACATCTAACAGCACCTCTCTGAGGAAGCTCAGCCTCTTCTCTTCAAACTGCTGGCTCTGGTCGAACACCTGCTCCATGTTCTCCATGTACTGTGGGGTGCACTTACTGAGCTCATCCAAAGCCTTCTCATACTTTTCCTTGGCCTTTGTACACACAAACAAAACCACAGTGTTATCAAGAGGATGTTAATGATCAACAATACATTTTACCAAGTGTCTATTTTATATTAAGCTATAACAGCACTCTGTGAGTGCAACCCCCCCCCCCCCCCCCGTTCAGATGAACAGAGGTCCACCAAGGAGGTTATGTTTTTGCCAGTGTTTGTCTGTTTGTCTGTCTGTTAGTTAGCAAGATAAGTCAAAAACCTATGAACAGATTTTGATTACATTTACAGGGTAAGGTTGGTAATGGGGAGATCTGGAAATGATTAGATTTTGGGGGTGATTTGGGAGGGGGGGGGGCATAGGTTTTTCAGTTAACTGAAAAACTTATGGATGGATTTCGATGAAATTTTCAGGTGATCCAGAAGAGATCCTGGATTCTGGATCCCTTTGAAATTTTACATTGCAGTAAGTGGAGAATACATTTCAAAGTGATCCAGAATCCCTTCCAGATATATATATATTTTTTAATTTTTATTATTTTAACAAGTGCACTAAAGCAGATCATACCCTCTCTCACCAAAATGTAAGCTTTTGATCCTATCGCCAGCTTCAACATTTCCTAAAAATTTCCTATAATTATTTTTTGAGTCACCTTGCGAACAGACAAACAAACAAAACCTGATGAAAGCATAACTTCTGCTGTTCCTTAGCGGAGGTAAAAACACAAGTACATTCTGTTTTAATAAGTTGCCATCTAAACCACTGCTACTCTTTTACAACAGTTTAAACGTTCTGTTAATCTTATAAACCTTGAAACACTCATAAATGTCCCCACATGTACATGCATCAGGTCAAAAGGAGCAGAGTCCACTTGAGTTCAGCTGCAGCTCATGTTGGATCCACCGTGTCACTTATCAGAAATGCAGCACTAACATGAGGATCCAGCTCTGCATCCAAATCTTAAAATAGTCTGTGACTTCATTTGCTTTGGTTCATTTGTGTGCAGTGATGTTTGCATAATATCAGACCCTGCAGCAGCTGCCATTCTTACCTTCTGTGAATCCTGTTTGCACTTGTCTAGTTTCTCGTGCAGCTTCTTCTGCTGGTCAGCCGTCACAGATGCTTCTCCTTTGCTGTTGGCTTCTCTGGTAGATGCCAGCTTCTCCTCCTTACAGGCCATGTGGTAGGACTTCTTAGCAGCTTCCAGCTAAACAAGCAAAAAATGACTCAGACAAATTAAGAGCTGGAAGTGGAATTTTTATTAACTGAAATCTCTGTTGTAAAACATCTGTCAGGCTAGTGTGTCCATGTGGGCCGCAGAAGGGTTACATGTGGGCTGCATATGAGGGTCCCAAGTGGCTTCGTCCACAGTTACTATGGTGACCTTACATGTTTGCCCATATCACCTTTATGAAACAAAAATATATGGCAATATATTGAAAAATATAATGCATTATATTAAAAAATATATTCCCATATATGGAAAAGTAATGCATATATTACCCAATATACCGTAATATATGATTTAAACATATATTGGCAAATATAAACATATTTTGCACTGCAGACAAAAACTGCCTTATATTTTTACAGATAGTTTTATTGAAACATAATTCGTTTCCACATATATTGTGAAGTGTATTACTAAATATATAATTACATATATTTAGTGTGGTGTGTGTATCCATATATTATTAAGTGTATTACTAATTACATATTAATATACGAGTACATATATTGTCTAATATATTTCAATATATGGAAAGCAGCAATTCCTTGTGTATTTTTAACTATATTGTAATATATATTTTCTGTATATATATATATATATATATATATATATATATACAGTATATATATATATATATATATATATATATATATATATATATATATGCATTAACCATTTTTTACCTATTTGTAAATGGTTTGTTTATGGGAAACACTACATTAACGAACCACTTACAAATAGTTAATACATAGTGAATTTGTGTGTAGGTATTATAAAGAGTTACCATTTACTGTCAATGTGTCAAGTACAATGAAACTGAGGTTGAGCTGTCTGGTTCGGTGCAAGAACTTACAGAAAAACAACACATATCAGTAAAGCAAAAACAAATGTGTTAAAAAAAAACAACAACTAGAAAAGCATTGGACAGCACAGACTCCACCAAGACAGATCAGACCCCCCCCCCCCCACACACACACATACACGCACCTGAAGGACATGCATGTGTGTCCCCTCCACTCATCACCACCAAATTTTTATCACTTGTTCCTTGTGTCAGTATCAATAATTCCTGAAAACTTCAGCCAAATCCATCCATAACTTTTTGAGTTATCTTGCTACGAATCACACACACATGCTCCCCATCCCCCCAAAAGACACACACACACACACACACACACACACACACACACACAGACTTCTATTAATCATCACCAAATTTAATCAGTTGTTCCTTGTTCCTATTTCAGCATTTCCTGAAATATTCAGCCAAATCCGTCCATAACTTATGGACAAACATAACACAAAAATGCTTCCAGCTTTAATACCTGGTGCAGCATAATATAGAGTCAAATAATTCATTCATCTGCTTTACTGGTGCTTAAACGACAGATTTTTCCCCATTCATGCATTCCATGATATTTATCCCGTCCCTCTCACCTCTTTTAGCTTCTTGGCCCAGGGTTTCTGAGCCTTCTTGAAGCCCTCGTCTGCCTCTTTGGTTTCCTTGAATCCTCCCATCATTTGTTTGTGGTACGAGTCCTTCTGCCAGTTCTTCACCTTCTCAAAGTCGTCGTTGATTAGGTTGTTCCTCACTTCCTGGTGAAGCTCGCTCACTTTTTCCGCCTCCATCATTACCCCCAACCAGGCTCGCTCTACTGTACCGTACTGAGGACCTGATCAAGGCACAGGAACAACGTTACTGGACTGACACACAAGAAATGGTGCCAACAACAAACCCCGCCCCTCGCAAACATTTTAATTTTTAATAGACATCTCCCTCTCCTAATGTGAGACTATGGGTTTGATGTTTCAAGATCACTCAAGGTCAAAGGTCATGGTGCCATTTTGAAGCCTACATGTCTGTCAATCATAGTAACTGAGTACTTATCACCACTCTTTTTGGAGTTACGCCTATTTAAAATCATGTGACCTTGATTTGGGCTTTTTAAGGTTACACAAGGTCAAAGGTCATGACACCATTTTGAAGCCCATGCTAGGTTTCCTATCTGTCAATAACACCAACTAAGTCTCTATCTTCACTGGTTTTTCTGTTATAGTCCATTTTGTGATTTTTTTTTTTTTTACATAATGAACCAGTGACCTCTGACTTCTTGGGTCAACAATAGGTCAAAATATATACACACAGAAGATGTAGGATTGAAAGACTAGCATTTTGTATCGGAAATGTGTAAGTAAGTAATGTGTAATAGTTCATAAAGGGACGGACATGGTCAGCAACAATACTCTGGTAGGCTGTGGCGTAACAATGCTCAATTGGTACCGAGGGTCCAAAGAGGGCCAGGAAAATATCCCCCACACCATTACAACACCACCAGCCTGAACCATGCTTGCATGTTGTTGACACCAAATTCTGACCCTACCATCTGAATGTCGCAGCAGAATTCGAGACTCATCAGACCAGGCAATGTTTTTCCAATTTTCTATTGTCCAATTTCAATGAGACTGTGTGAGTTGTAGCTTCAGTTTCCTGTTCTTAACTGACAGGAGAGGCACCTGGTGGGGGGTCTTCTGCTGCTGTAGCCCATCTGCCTCAGGTTTCGACATGTGCGTTTACAGACCTTGATTATAACCAGTGGTTATTTGAGTTATTGTTGCCTTTATATAAGGTCTAACCAGTCTGGGCATTCTCCTCTGACCTCTGGAAAAGGAGGTATTTTCACCCACAGAACTGACACTTACTGGATATTTTCTCTTTTTTGGACCATTCATTGTTGTGCATGAAAATCTGAGTAGATCAGCAGTTTCTAAAATACTCAGACCAGCCCGTCTGGCACCAACAACCGTGCCATGTTCAAAGTCACTTAAATAACCTGTCTTCCCCATTCTGATGCTCAGTTAGAACTGCAGCAGATCGTCTTGACCATGTCTATATACCTAAATGCATTGAGCTGCTGCCATGTGACTGGCTGATTGGAAATCTGCATTAACGAGCAGTTGGACAGGTGTACTAAAAAAGTGGGCAGTAAGTGTGAGTGTATATATATATATATGTATATATATATATATATATATATATATACATATATATATATATATATAATGTATATGTACATAGATAGTTTTTGTTTCTTGGTTTATGTGTGTTTATGGTGCTGTAATTTTGTAACTGATAAAAAGTATTCAAATTAAAAAAAAACAACAGGAAAATAGACAAATAACCAGCAGACTCCTCAGGCTCTGCTCACCTTTTTCTACCAGCTGCCTCCATCTCTTGGACCAGTCCGTCAGCTGCTGTGCATAGGCTTTCTCGATTTTGGCACGCTCCTGGATGCAGTTCATCAGGTCGTTGCAGAGCCGGTGACCATCGTCAATCCGTTTCACGGTGCGTTTGTAGTTCCCAACCTGCCATAAAGTTACATATAGTGTCATAGTACACTGAGGTGTGTCATGTGATAGTCATTCTTGACCTTTTAACAAGCAACTGTTAAAATACAAAAGAGACCGAACAAGTAGTGACACAGGGATAGTTCATGTTCAATAAGCTCTGGGTTTAAATAATTTATCTTCATGTTTAATAAGATGTACAGTGGTGGAAAGAAAAACGTTTTTGAAGACCCCATGCATTTGTGATATATTGGATTAAAAAAAATAATTCTTAAGTCACTGAAATCTGTCAAGTATTGTTTGTTTTTACAACAAAAAAAATAACCTGTCAATGGAACAAGTGAAAATTACCTTGATATGATTACTTGAAAACAGATGTTCAAGATCTGTTTTTTAAAAATAGGTTCTTTATATTTCACCGAACAGTGAAAAATTTAGATTTTTTCCAGTATAGAATAATGTTCACTTGTTCCATTAGTAGATTTTTGCTTAATTCAAGCAAAAAAAAAAAAAGATCTTGGTAAATTTCTTGAGATCAAGAGAGTACAGACGGCAATGACAAAAAGCTGTGTTTTTGTCACATACTGCGCAAATCTAAATCCTACTAAGTGTATTTTTTTTTTTAATCATTTCTAGTCAAAATATCTCATCACACTAAAAATAAGACATCACCACCTAAAGAGGAACTTGTGAGATATAAGAATTGATTCATAGATAATAGATTTGGAAAATCATACGCCAATAAATGTTACCAAGATCTTTTTTACTTGTTCCATTGGCATATTCAAGCAAAATAATAATTTATTATTATTGCTATTGTTATTATTATTATTGTTATTATTATTATTGTTATTATTATTATTGTTATTATTATTATTGTTATTATTATTATTATTATTATTATTTAATTAATTGAAAAATCTGCCGATGGAAGACGTGAAAATTATTTTGGTAAGATTTCTTGAAATCAGATTTTAAATATCTATTGTTTTGTATCTCAATTACATGTTTAGGTGATTCTGTCTTATTTTAAGTGAGATTACATTTTTGTACAGAAATTAGAAAAATACACTTATTTATATTTTTGCAATGAGCATAATATCTGAGTAGACCAGGAAGGAGCGAACACTGAAAGTATGACTGATATGTATATGGGTTGACACAGTGAGAGACGTGGATTCTAATAAAAGAATCTTAAAATCTATTTTAAGGTTTAACAGTGACAGGTCTAACAACAGGTGCTTATGTGTCCTCCTGCTTTCTGAAGACAACAATGGCCTACGAGGTTGGAGGAAAGGCTTGTGAAATGTTACTCTGCAGACACAGTGGAAATGTTTTATTTTTAATTATATACAATTTTTGTTTTCATGCTTGAATTAAGCAAAAAAAAAAAAACTTTTAGAATAGAAAAGAAGTACTTTATTGATCCCACAATCATTGTACGTATTATGTAAATAACAGTGGCCCCAACATAGATCCTTGTGGTACTCCCATATTATTGATGAGCAACCCAGTAACTATATCTCCACTGGTTTACAATAGAATAGAATAGAATGGAATGGAATATAATAGAAGTACATTTTGTCTTATTTGCTTATTTCAGTTTCATTTTAGTTTTTAAGGTATTTGGTAAACAATAAGTCAAAATCTATCCACAAAAGATGGGGGACTGGAAGATGAGAATTTTGGTGGTTAGTGGAAGTCCAAAATTCAATTTTGACCTTTGACCTAGAACCTTCAGCAAATCTGAAGCTGCCCTTCAATGTTCTGATGTCAAAGCACATCAACAATGGGAGCAAAAAGAAGCTAAACGTAAAACTGAATATATGGGAATGAAAAGGAAATTCCAGATTTGCCTTATTATCCCGATTTCTTATTATTATGAAAACAAATTTTATGGTGGCTCCCACCTTATCTGAATATTTAATGGAAATTGGTCCAGTAGTTTTTACACAGTACAAAATAGAACAAGATATTTTAGCTTGGATTAAGCAAAAAAAATAAAAAATAAAAAAATCTACCAATGGAACAAATTAGTTATTTTGTTTTTTGTTTTGTTTTCTAAACATAATATGTTCCAGATCTATTGTCTAAAAATCAGTTCTTTATATCTTACTGAAAAGTTACTCTTTAGGTGATTGTGTCTGATTTTAAATGTGATATTAGGGCTAGAAATGAAAAAAATATACTTGGCAAGACTTAGATTTTTTTCCGTGTATATTGTAACAAACACTTAAAAAAGAACTGCAAGAAAACAGAAATAACACAAAAAAACTAACTGACAAGATCTCATGGGTAGTTTAGGTCAATATTAAGCTGTGCCAAAACTCACAAATTTAGATATTTTTCCAGTGCAGGGAGAGAAAATCTTTTCTTATGTGCCTTTGAGCAGGGCATTTAACTGCTCATTTGCTCCCTGAGTGGTTGACATGCTAACTACAAAGGAGTGACGTGCAGGAAAATAATCTTAGCTGCTAGTAATACATTCATGTATAAATTTAGGGGTAAAAACAGTTACGTGCAGAAAACATTATGAGATTACCCGTGGTTTTCTTCAGTTTCATGTTCATTTTAATGCCTTAGAGAAGTAAAGGCGCTTTCCCACTGTACGGACCATTTATAGTTCCGAGAACCTTTTTAGTTCCTCCTGGCAGGCAGGGTTGTATAGCCACATTTTGTAATAAACGTCCAAAATGTAATAACTTTTTCATTTCATTTTGTAATACATTTTGCCACATTATGTAAAAAATTATTACATTTTGAGAAGATTATTACATAATGCACTTGCAACATTTTTTATTCTCTAGAAAATGTAATAACATGGTGCATTATGTAATAATTCTAAAGCATAGTTTATTTGTTTGTCAATTGTATTTGACTTTAATTTGGGCATGCATTTTAGGAGGAATTTGTCAGAAAACTCCCTTGGGGCTTAAGAGGAAGTGTCTTCTGCTTGTTTACAGAGCTGCTGTGACCAGATAATTTATCCATTAAGATTAATTTTAAACAAATATGAAATTGCCTCGAAAGACGAAACAGCTAAATTTTTATTTCCAAAATATTTCCATAATTTCAAATTGTCCATATGTCTAATATGTCTAATTACCAGCCAAGACATAAACCATTTGGAATGTTTCCCAAAACAGCTCCTTGAGTTTTAATACCACACCACCAAAGCACCTGCTGCTGCAAAATGGAATAAATTATTACATAACGTGGCAACATTTATGACAAAATGTGGCTTTATTACAAAATGAAATGAAAAAGTTTTTACATTTTGGATGTTTATTAGAAAATGCGGCTCAACAAGGGTCTTTTTTAGTTCTCCAGGAACTATATGACGTAGGTGTTTGGTGATTGGTAGAGCTGAGACCACGCCTTGGTCTTTAAAACCATCTGTGTAGCGTCAGCTGTGTATTAGAAAGAAAGACGGAGAAAGTAATAAATAAATGGACCGACGACATGGTTTTGTTTTTGGGTTAATGGGGATGTTGTTTAAAGCTATGATATTAACACACGATATCAGTTTCTCTATTGGCTCTAATTCAAGAACGGGTTGTTATAGAAACTTGAGATTGGCACAAAATAGGGGCGAGATCAGACATTCTCTGAATACTTGACAAAATAGTAAGATGGTGATTTTTCCAGTACGAGTATCAGATCAAAAACAAAGAAACATATCCAGGTTCAAATACCAGGTGTAGATGTGGCCTGGAGTCCTGCCCACAGCTCTGGGTGACTCTAACACTCACTGAAATCCACACTGGTCACTGTGGACGGCTGTACCACCGTCTATGCTCATCTGACTGATACTTGTTGTCATGTTCCGAGCTGGACCAAAGGGGTTTTAAAGATAAGTTTCACCTTAAATAAAAGCTCTTCGCAGCCTGCAGGTGATGCACTGAACAAAGCCGTCGGGTGAGGGACTACTGCTGCGTGTGGAGTTATGCAATAAAAGCCCAAGGTTATGTTTGGCTAATACCATATAATTCACAACCCTCTGTGGATGCAGGAGGCGCAGAGAAGTGGAAGCTTTGCCCAGATACAGAAACGTAGAGAGAAAAGAAGATAAAAGCTCTTATTGTATTTATTTCACAGCTTACTGACAGAAAAGTCATACCTCTGCTCTGCTACTCTACAGCTGAGCTCAATGTGTAAAAGATGTTTATTCAAGAGATTTAAGAGGTTTATTATCACATACACAGTAAAAAAAACACACAGGTTTGATGCTATGGAGTGAAATTATTAGACTGCACGCATCCCATCACTGTGAGAAAAGTAGTAAAAGTAGTAAAGTTCATGTATACTTCATCCTGAAAATTACTCTCAGTGAAAAAAATCTAAACATTGCCAAGTGTGTATTTGTCCTCATTTCTAAACCAAATATTTCATTACACTGAAAATCAGACATAATCACCAAAAGAGATAACTTTTTAATTCCTGTTTATATTCTGAATAGAAGTTAATTCCTCTTTAAGATGATCATGTAAACACCTAATTCCAGTTGAAGACGATAGTTTCAAATTTAATTTAAAGGGATTATCCACAGTTAAATTCATGTTAGCTCCAGTTTTAGATAATTGGAAGTACATACATATAGTTTAAATCAAAATCACACTATTTGGATGTAAATTGAGAAACTTCGATTTTGCTATTTTGAGCCAAACTGTGTTAGCATGGAGCTGAATAGGGCAGGCCAGGGATTATATCTCTCAGTTGGCCTGGGAACGCCTCGGGATTCCCCTAGGGGAGCTGGCTGAGGTACCTGGGGAGAGGGAAGTCTTCTTTGCCTGGGCTGCTGCCCCCCTGACCCGACCCAGACACGGATAAGTGGAAGACGACAACAAAATGCTATTTTTAAACCTCTTCTTAAGTTCTAAACAGCATCACACTTACATGGTAGTAAGTAGAGGGTCCCTAAAGACAAACCAAAGTGTCCTGAGGTC
The DNA here is from genome assembly GCA_020466265.1 of Siphamia tubifer. Taxonomy (NCBI): domain Eukaryota; kingdom Metazoa; phylum Chordata; class Actinopteri; order Kurtiformes; family Apogonidae; genus Siphamia; species Siphamia tubifer. The sequence goes on along the minus strand of CM035787.1, from coordinate 13,788,448 downwards.
TTCATGTCATCGGAAATTGTGTCCAGATTTACATGATCTAGAAATTCACAATTTAGTTGCATTCTTTTTTAAAAACAACAACCTGTTAGTAGGATAAGCTTCGCTGTTGCATACAGCTTCATTCATTTCTAATGAAATCCTAGACTATGTTTTTAAAAAGAATGAAACAAAATCGTGAATTCAGTTAATTCTGTTTTCCTGTCATTCTGCACATGCTCCTTGTTTCGTTGCAGTGACGCACATATTCCACACTGCCGGCATTAGTTTGTTGATTACAATGGTTGATTCAGTCGAACTGCTGCTTTGTAATTATCACAAAAATAAATGTAAAAATAGTGCCAATGTCCCTGTGCTCATCCAGACCTCACAGCTGTGATGTCTTGCTATCAACAAAAAGGAGTCATTCAATAGATCAGAAAAATCAATCCCACTGTGTGTTTTCATCAACAAATTCCAAAAACAGTGTGAATGGTATAGGAAGCCCCCAAAGCTCTTCTGGGGTAACATCTGACTGAACAAAAGTAGGTAACTGACGGTCATGCATGGGCTGACCCGAAGTGAGAGGGTGCCCGCGGTCATTAAAAAATATATTTAATGATATTCGGGTTGGGTCATTTGAGATAAACATTAAAATAACCTGGTAAATATGCTTCATTAACTGAATGTCCATGAAGGTGACATACAACGTGGTCAGTGTCCTACAGTATGGAGGGAGCAAGAGAGAAAGTCAAGTTAGGAGAGTGGAAGCTCCGTAAACAGATAAACAAAAAAGTTAAGGTTTTGGACACATTCACTGAGATGTTTTAAAGATAATGAGCAGCTCCCAGTGTTTTCTTTTCTGTGGAAACTGGGTTCAAATGGTTCTTTGGGTGTTACAGGTTGCCGACCCAATGACATCAGATTTTAACACGTAAATAAATGCAGGTATGTGAGTAAGGTCATGTGATGTTCATGAAGACCATTGATTATATTTTTTAAAATGCAGGTCGAGAAGCGGGTCAGGTTGGTTCTTTTCAAATATATTCATTGCGGTACTAGTCACGGGCGGGTTAGTAAAAAAAGCGGTTGTTGCGGGTCCTTTATTAATTGACCTGTGCATCACTGGTAACTGGGTAATGACATATTACTGTGGTTAAAGCTGTTAAATTCACCGCAGGAGGTTGTTGGTGGAAACTAAAATTGGGACAATTACTTTATTTGATCTGGATTGAAACTGAACTCAGTGAATGAATCAGAAATAAAAACTGAGAGAAGAGTAGTGATTTTAGTGACAGACTGGAAAAATAAACAAAGTTGTAAACAAATTGTTACGAAGGCAAATTTTGACAAATTGATATGTTTTGTGCCCAGTGCTTAGACCCATCTTATGAATCAATCAGAATCAAAATCTGTTAAGAAATGAAGAAGTGATTTTAGTGAATTGTGGACGACGGATAAAGTGTGGCGGCAATAGCTCATCCCCACATGAAGTAATGATTGGGAAAAAAAAAAAATCACACATCATATGTCTATTTCGTTTCCTCCTCCTCATCTTGGTGCACCTTAAATGTTGGGGGTTAGACATGAACTGAGAGTTTTTTTCCAGTCGGTGAGAGTGTGTGACAGTGTTTTTTGGGCCACAGCTGCTGTGGGGAGAGAGAGGGAAGGAAGAACAAACTCATTTTGTCTGATGTGTGATTTGGATAATACATTAATGAACTGATCTAACTGTTCTACGTTATTTAAACCACTTCAAAATAAAATGCAAAACAGGAAGTGGACGCAATCGTCTTCTTCCAGTAGACATCTAGACGTTAATCAGCCGTTCTGTCCAATCAGAACCCTCCGTACCTCCAGCTCTTAAAGCCCAATGAACTAGAGCGGAATACACCCGTTTCCATGGAAACCTTTATTCGGAATTAACATGTCCATATAAAAACAAAGGAAACACGTTTAATTCTGAATTATTTTATTGCGAATGAATAATTCAGAATTAAAAAACACAATGTAAACGTAGCTTATAAATCAGATGTGTGGGCTAAATGGAAGCATGCGGGCAGTGATGATAGTCTTCCACACCCGCCGTCTCCACAGCAGCAGAGTCAGCGATCAGCAGGAAACACTGCAGCAGACTCTACTCTAATGCAGACACTGACTGTGATATAGTGTGTGTTTGCAGGGAGTGGATGCCTGCTGCTGCTCCAGCTCATTTCTAACAGCAGCGCCTTAGGATAAAATGAACCAAAAGCTCCCACACACATTAGCATCTTTGAACGTATGACGTGACAGTTCCCCCCATTTATCTCCAATCTAGTGATCGACCAATGTGGAGTTTTTTAAGCTGATACTGATACAGATTATTTTTTTCCCATCAGTCTTAGCCGATGACAGATACAGACCATCGTTATGTGGAGAACATACTGATTTTTTTCTCTGTTAAATGATTAAAAAATGTCAGAAAATCTTTTTTAATTATAATTAGAAAATAAAAATGCTGACAGTTAACCTAATAAATGACCAAATGTCCCCCCATTTCTTTTTCTTCTTTTTCCCCCCTTTTTGTTACTTTTCCCCTTTTTTTTCTTCTTTTTTTGTCTTGCCCCTTTTACTCTTGTTTTTTACTTCTCCCTTTTTTATTTAATTATTTCCCTTTTTTCCATTTTTGTCCTTTTTTTTTTCTTTTTGTTTTCTTGACCAGCTTGTCTCTTTTTTTCCCTTACATTTTTCTCTCCTTTTTTATTCATTCTTTTCCTTTGTCCTTTTATTTTTTATCTCCTTTTTGTTTTCTCTCCCCCTTGCCTCCCTCTTCTTTTTTTTCCTTTTCTCATCTTTTTCTCTCTTTTCCTTTTATTTTGTTCTCATTTTCAGTTTTCTCTCCCCTGTTTCTCTTCATTTTCCTCTTTTTTTTCTCTGCTTTTCTATTATTTTTCCCCTCTTTCTCCATTCAGTAAGTCATGGCAGAGCATATTGGCCAATACAATAGCCGATGCAAATACAAGAAAAAAATTAATTAAGTAAATATCAGCCAGTCAACGTATGGGTCCATCATCACTGGAATCCCTCTGGACTCCATCCATCACACACAGCAGAGCAGTATTACTAATACCTCTGGTGAACAATGTGTTGGACTTTAGGTTTCTTAGAGTCACTGTCTCATATATAATTAATACACTTCTGGGAACCTGTTCCTCAAATTACTTGGTGACTGTTTGTGCTCAGGAAATGTAGTAGGTGATGTAACTGTGTGACAGAATGCCAGCACATCAACAATGAATCAGTGAAAACAGGGATTTTCAAAATGTAAATTTTGAGAATGTTTACTTTTATAAACTACCTAAACATAAATATGTGAATGAGCTGAAAAAAAACCTTACATTTCTGAAGAGAAATAAGTGCAATTTTAACAACATTATGCCTCCAGTTATGCATTATGGATCAAATATCTTAATTTTCTTTAGACATTGCAGATTTGTTCACGTTATTCATACTTTATTTTTTACAGAATAGTTTGAAAATGTAAATATTTTCTGAATTTAATGCCATTTTTTGCACTAAAATAAAGACAAAAATTTGAAGTTGTCACTATTTATTAGCAAAATGATTTTATCCTCAAACCAAGAAGAAAATATGGGCATATTTTTTGGAGGTTTTTATGCTATTATTATTATTTGACTGTAGATCATATTAGTCTGTATGTGGAACCTGAAGTAAAATGAGTTCTACAGCCTTTACTGTGGAAGTTTTGTACTTTGCAAACACATCCCTCAGGCCACAGTGGAGCCATAGGGTGGCCTGGAGCTGCATGTTTGACACCCCTGTTTTAAATGTCTTATCAACTGCTTAAGAAACATCTTTCTAAATGTTTTGCTCCACCAAGAATTTGGTGGCGTTACGGCTTCACCTGCGTTTGTTTGTTAGTTAGTAAGATAACCCAAAAACCTATGGATGAAAGGGTTAGATTCATGACTTTTTAAGACTTTAATGCCATTTGAATTTAAGCCGACAATGAACCAAAACTTAAAAGGGAAAAAAAAAAAATACCACATGAATTACCTGGGGGCAGTTTTACCAACTGTTTATTACCTCCGCCAACGAGGGTTATGTTTTTGCCGGCGTTTATCTGTTTGTCTGTCTGTCTATGTTCAAGATAACTTGAAAACTTATGGATGGATTTTGATGAAATTTTCAGAATATGTTGGAAATGTGAACAGGAAGAATTGATTTCATTTTGGTGGTGATCCGGGTGTGGGTTGAGGGGTGCCGACCTTAGCGGAGGTCTGCACACTCAGAGTGCATTTCTAGTTATGTATTTATTTATTTTGTATTTTTTAAATTCATTTATTCTTATTTTATTTGGTGGGGGTGTACTCTGGCGGAGGTCTGCGCTCTCAGAGTGCTTTTCTAATTATATTATATTATTATTTAGAACATGACGTTTTGGTCCAGTTGCTGCTACATTCATGAAGCATTTGCATCAACAAGCATAACTTTGACATTTTGAAAATATAACAGACACACACACACACACAAATCATATAAACACACACTTGTAAAAAACTAAGTATAGTTAAAGGAATACTACACCTACAAAATGATGTGCCCTCATTTTCTACTCACCCTAAATTATTTTTTTAATATAGTCATCTTAAAAGTACATTCGGGTAAATGGAGAATACATTTCAAAGTGATCCAGAAGCCAGAATCTGTTCTGGATCACCACCAAAATTTAATCATTTGTTCCTTGTGACACTCCTCAACACATCTTGAAAATGCCCCCCCCCCCCCCACCCCCCCCCCCCACCCCCCCCACCCTCAGATCATTGCAAAAATCTAATCATTTCCAGATTTCCCCATTACCAAACTTACCTTGAAAATGTCATCAAAACCCATCCCTAACTTTTTGAGCTATCTTGCTAACTAACATACAGACACACAGACAGACAAACTCTGGCAAAAACATAACCTCTTTGGTGGACCTCTCTTCATTCGAAGGGGGGGTGGTCTGCCTTGGTGGAGGTTTTCACTCTCAGAGGGCTTTTCTAGTTACCGTTTTTTTTTTTTCTTCCTCAGGTTATTATTGCTATTGTTGTTGGTAACATGGTTCTTATTATTTGTAATGTTGATATTGCCTTTTTGTTTTTCAGCATCTTTTGTCGTTATCATATTTGAATCAAAATAACAAATGTACATTTAGTTGTTCCAGACATTAAAATAAATAAGAAACTGAAGAAAACAAGGGTGGTCTAATAATTTTTTCCATGACCGTATAATACCATGAAGCAGAGCTCAGTGATTCAACAGTGTTTAGTGTTAGAATAAAAAGCACATGTGATTTAAGTGCAAATCTGTGATGATAAACTGGGCCTCACACTCTTCCTGTCACCTCTCAGGCTCAGACTTGTGTTCATCACTATGCAGTGTCAGTCCCTGGTTACACTGAATCTGTATAGACTGAAGTCTCACCTCCCAGAAGCTGTCTGTGGTCTCCTCCTGGCTGGCGGACTCGTCGTAGGCTCCAGACATGGTCCCAGATTTGGCAGGATGACTTCAGGCGGTGGCGATCTGCTGCAGAGTAATGCTCCTCATGCACTGGAAGAGAAGCACAGTGGAATGTGAACAGGCAGATACAGGACGTGTAGAAGCACGTGGAGAATGGGTGGAGGGGGGTGGTGGGGGGTGGTGGGGGTACAATTCTTAGATGTATTGCAATTCAGACATGGTTGATTCTGAATTGATTGATAAATATCCAAATTCAGATTATTCAAATCTGTTAATTAGTACTATGGCTGCACAACATTAGAATAAACTAACATTGTGATTTTTTTAACCCTTCGATATATATATTGTGATATGGAAAAAAATTGTCCAGTGTATATAACAACTGTGCGGTGCTGACACAAACGTCAGCACAGAACATACGTTTCAGGATCATCCTTCTTGTAGCTGAAATAATTAAATGGTAAATGGACTGCACTTACTTTTCCACCTTCATGGTGCTCAAAGCACTTTACATGAGCCTCACATTCACACACACACACACACTCATACACCAGTAGGTTTCTAAGGTTCTGTCAGTCCTACTGGGAGACTAAGTCAGGGTTCAGTGTCTTGCCCAAAGACACTTCGACATGATGACAGCCAGAGCAGGGATGCAAACAGCCGAGCCTTCCATTTAATTAAAATTAACAATAAAAATGAATAAAAAGACAAATAAATTAAAAATAATACAAATAAATGAATAAAAAAAAATTATACATTAAAAAATTTTATACAAATAATTACATTTAAATATCTAAAAAAAAACTAAAAACTAAAATAAAAATAATTGCAGGACCTGTGATGTGACTATTGTGCACACTTCCATTGTGTGTTGATGCTCAAACAATAAATTGCGCAGCTCTAATTAGTAGCACAGAAGGTTCTACATATTGCAGAAATAAAAACTTCAGTACACATAACCACCAGGACTCTCACAGAAACAACTGGAAATATGGCTATAATATATCCATATGGTTTAGTTGCTTTTTACATTTAGTATATTTTCATTGTAACATGATGTTGTCAGTATTATTGTGTGTCATTACTGTGTTGTTGTTGTTTCTGGTTTGTTTGGTAACACTTTACATTATGGATTTATAATAAGGTGGTAATTCTATGGTAATTTTGATATAATTTCATGGTAATAATAATACCTTTGTAACCACTTAATACAAGTAAGGGATTGCTAATAAGGTGCTAATTCTTATTGGTAATTCTTCAGTGAAGCTCTGAAAAGTTAAGGAGGAAAAGTTCATACAAAGTACAGATGCTATGAAGCCACGTGTTCTGCCTTAGAACACTGAAGAATCTAAAACCTATGGAAACAGGTCTGTAAAATATACAGTTTGTGCTTAAACAAGGGAAAAAAAGCAGACTGTAACCATGGTAACCATGGTTACAGTCTAGCCTGTTCAAGTTCAAGTTGATATATGGTAGCTAACATGCTAGTCTGTTCAAATGAGCTATTACATATCAACCTAGCAGACTTAGCTAGCAGTAGCAGCTATGTTAGCATACAGATAGGAGATAGGAGGTATGGCATATTTTATACAATTTCACTATCCTGTCCTGTGTAGTTACAAAGGCATTATTATGATGACATTTTCTGATTTGTCTGATTCATGTCTTGTTCTTTCTCCGTCTACAATGTCTTATCTATCACTAATAAATAATAAAAAAAAGGAAAGATTGCTAAATGTTACATCCAATTGGATCAGTCTAATTTGGTTGTGTTAATAGTAGTTGTTGTTTTTTGTGTAGTTGTGCATTTGTATAGTTTTTACTGTGTTGTTGTGTAGTACAGTTGTGTGTAGTGATGTGTATTTGTTATTGTGAATAGAAACAAATGAGCATAATCTAGTTTTTCCTCATTCATTTCTCTGTTGGTCACTATTGACCAGGAGCATTGGGACTGTGACACAGTTGATTAAATCAATCGGAAAAAAAAATATCACTGAACGTGATGAGACATTTTCTGTGTTCATCTGTCGGGTCTGGAAGATATCATCAGCCCTTTAAGTAATCAGAAGAAAAAAAAACATTTTTAAAACTGCATTATGAAGTTGCAAAAGGGTCAGATTTGACCTGATCATCATACCACACATAGCTATGATAAATTATATCACTATTCCAGCCACAGATGGATAATCAATTATATTTTTCATAAATATGTAATGGTTATGGTGACCATTATTAAGTACATCTCACTGGTTCCAAATATATCTATTAATGTTTCTGTGAGTGCATATGCGACTGCTGCAGCACATCTGTTTCAAGGTTCACCTCTGACCTCTGGTGTCATCCAGGCATTTTCTCAGTGAGTGGCAGTGAGTGGTAACAGACAGAGGCCTTTTCACTGCATAATTATTGTCTCCAAATTCTAGAGACAGATGTGTGTGAAAATCTGCAATGTCTAAAATACTCCAACCAACCCATTTTCCACAATGATTTTTCTGACAGTAATTTAAAGGTGTCATTCCACTGGAAACTACTTTTCCACGCTCCTTTAGGAATCTGATGGGTCACCCTGACTTACCAACACATGCTGCCTTTAACAGTGGTTTGTCACCTCCACTGGCTGCATACTGCATTCACAGAAAACAACAAGAGGAATGAGGGACCCAGAAAAAGCCGGTCCATCTGATGTCAGAGGGACTTTAGCGTCACCCATGTGGGGTTAAACCCGTCCCCGGCAGCGAATCTGAATTAGCATTAGTATTAGCATCTACAAGAAAAGACAGTGTCACAGTAGCTGCTGCACAAACTGGAAAAAAATGGCGGATCAAACTCATTCATGTGCTCTCTGTGGAAATAAAGCCTTGTTTTTTTTCCTTGCACGTTTTCAGAACAAGCAACGGCACGAAACCTAGCTAGATGCGACTCTGGTAAAGGTAAACACATACAGAGGCAGAGGGGAAGGGGGGGTGTTCCTTCACGCATTATGAGCCAATCAGAGTCACCGGGTCATGGACATATATGAGGAAGTACCGGTAAACTCTGTTGTTCGACCTGAAGTCATTTTTCTACCGTGAAAAAACAGCTGGAAACAAAACAATAAATAGAACCAACACACAATGTATTCAATAATAATGGAGAACACAGTACTATTAATAAAATAACCATGGAATGACACCTTTAACGGGGACATATGTCCATTTTCCACCAGTGAACACAGTCCCCTGGTGCAGCCTCTCCAACCTGGACAAACACACCTCTTTAAAACACTCTGTTTTAGTGCCTTATGCTTTCATACAAATGAGCCACAGCTCACTCCACCACTCTTTTCTGCATTCTACTGAGAGGAAGAAAATTATAATTTAGAAGAGGACAAAGAAATGAAACCTGAAAAAGTTGAAATGGAAAAAAAGAGACAAAGACACAGAAGAAATAAAATCATCTGGAGAGAATCAAAGTGGATCAAGTGCTGGGTTTTACAGCTCAGACCCCAACACACACCAGGATACGATAGAGAATAATGGTGGATCTGTGAGTCCAAGCAGAGGCGTCTGTGACCAGTAGGTGGTGTTAACTGAACTGGTGGGGTGGGGTATTCAAATTAATCTATGCATGAAGCATAGAAAATCCAAAACGGAGCATTTTTATCCCCCTCCAACAAGAAATGGATCAGGAGAAAAGCAGAGTGGATGTTTTTTGTTCATAATATAAGGGTCTCGTCACACACAGAGAACATATATTTGTGTTGGAAAAACTTTAAAAAGTGAATTTAGCATGATATGTCCCCTTTAAATAAAATAAGTAACAATACAATAAGATAAGATCAAATGAATAAACTAAACTCTGGACCTATGTATTCTTTTGACTGGGCAGAGTTTCATTTCATTTATTTATTTGTTTGAATTAGGACAGTGTATATTCATCAACATGTCAGCAGGAAGCATCAATGTAAATATACCAGAGTTAGCAAAAAAGCTCATTTACATCTGTTGTCCTAAGGCAGGTAAGAATAGTAAACAGAAAAAGACAAGAGAATGATAGAGTGGACAAAGGTAACATAAAATGTCATATATAACACAAGGAACAGTCATGAGGAGACTAATTAGTCATGTACTCACAGATCATGACTGATTAGTTTTTAACCACTTCTTTAGAGCGTTTTTAAAAGACGAGTAGGTGCCACAGTTAACTAGTGTTATGACCCAGGGGACAAAAGAGTTGAAGAACCTGCTGGTTTGGTTCCACACCTCTGTGCTGTGCAGAGGATGTTCTGTGTTGTTCAGGATGATATAAACTTTCACCAGGATCATCCTCTCTGCTCCCACATCCAATGAGTCCAGGTTCATACCCAGAATAAGTGGTAATAAATCATTAAGAAAAGTTAAAAAGACAGAAAAAAATAATAATTTTGAAGTTGTTGCAAAAGTCACACTGGGACTTTGTGGATAAAGACAAAAAAAAAAAAGCACCAAACCACATGAGATGCAATTATTAACTGTAGAACACATATCCAGCTGAGATGACTAATAATAAGCCGAACGATCGATAGACATTTGGACAAAGTCTAAAATGTTAAGGGATCGAAGGTGCACTAATAGATACTAATAGTGTTATGAAGTTCCCCACAGACAGCTCCGTCAATAGATGGGATGACTACCTATTCATTTTCACTGGCATCATGCAGCCTCCATCAGAGCACTGCCGTCTAATTACAGAGTCATCTTACCTACATTTAGTCGACTAATATTATCCTGAGACCTCGTGGCTGACAGGGTTTTTCAACCTAGAGACGAACACACAGGCCTTTTCACATCAAGCTCCAGTTTCACCTGCACCTCCTGCACCAACCACAGTTGTTATGTTTACATGATGTTTTTTTTAATTCACAATTATTTATTCAGAATAAAATAATTCAGAATTAAAGCCATTTCTGTTAATTAGAGCTATACAGTAGGGCTGCTTGATATAAAAAACAAAACAAAATTCTGATAAAAAAAAGAAAAAGAATCCTGCAAGAAAAAAAAATAATTAAAAAAAAAAAAAAAAAAAAAAAATATATATATATATATATATATATATATATATATATATATATATATATATATATATATATATATATATATATATATATGTGTGTATGTGTGTGTGTGTGTGTGTGTGTGTGTGTGTGTGTGTGTGTGTAAAACTACTCAGGAGTAAATAACAGCTGTGTGGTGGGTGACACAAATGGTCAAACAGACACAGAACATTTGTTTCAGTGTCATGCTTCTTATAGCTGAAATAATTCATTAAAATTAATGAATAAAAATAAATAAACAAAATTTTTTTAAATAAGAATAAATGAATTAATAAGAAAAACACAAAAAATAATACAAAATAAATATAATAAATAAATAAATACATAACTAAAAAAGCACTCTGAGAGCGCAGACCTCCGACAAGGTCTACCCCCCCCCACCCCCCCAGATCACCACCAAAATTAAATCACTTCTTCCTGTTCACGTTTCCAACATATCCTGAAAATTTCATCAAAATCCATCCATAAGTTTTTGAGTTATCTTGAACACAGACAAACCAACAGATAAACGCCAGCAAAAACATAACCTCCTTGGTGGAGGTAAAAATAATTGCAGAACCTAGGATGTGACTATTGCACACACAGTGCAATGTCGATACTCAAACAATATATCGTGCAGCTCTAGTATACATGTTGATTCAGAATAAAGGTTTCCATGGAAACAGGTGTATTCTACTTAAGTTCATTGGGCTTTAAGAGCTGGAGGTACAGAGGGTTCTGATTGGACAGAACGACTGGTTAACTGGATGTCTACTGGACGAAAAGGATCATGTCTACTTCCTGTTTGTTTGTTCAAACTATAGACATGTTAGACCAGATACTACATGTAATTTTTGCATTTATTTTTGTGATAATTACGAAGCAGCAGCTAGACTGAATCAACAAACTAATGCAACAGAATATGTGCATCATTGCAACGAGATCAGGATCATGTGCAGAACGACAGGAATAATGTTAAAGAGGAATTTTATATGTCAGTTTATATGTCAGAGGAATTATAGAGTTCGGAATAAAACATTGACTTTATCCGAAATTAAGTTTAATTTGGAATAATCATTTTCAAGTGGGATTAGATGTTTACATGATCATCTTAAAGAAGAATTAACTTTTATTTGGAATTAAACAGGAATAAAATCTCACATGTAAACAGGGTTAGTACGATAAACAAAGACCCAAAAGTTTTGTTCACTTATTATTATTATTATATTTGTACCCGATCAAATCATAAAAGCAACACAGGAATAAAAACAAGATGGTTTGCAATGCAAGTGCTTAGGCTTTTTTTTTTTAAGTGTACAGGGGAGGCATAGGCAGAGGTGGTAAAAGCATTTTGTACTTAAGTAGAAGTACAGCTACTTGTGTAACTTAAGTAATAAAAAAAAGTACAATTTCTGAATTGTAATAAAGTACAAAAGTAAAAAGTAAAAGTTTTTTTTGCCATAAAAGAATAACCAAGAAAAATCTGAAAAGTTTAGAAAGTACAGAAATGAAAAAAAGTGGGTTACTGTGTTGAAATGGTATTTGATCAGGTCACAGTTATTCAGGTTTGTGGGTATGGGCAAGACATTATTTTTTTTTTTTAAAAGTCAGAATTAAGATAAAAAGTCATCATGAAATTTTTTAAAGTTATAAATATGAGATAAAAAAATACCTTATTTTAATAGAAAATGTTAAAATTGTGAAATTAAAAGTGAAAATTATGAGATAATACTCGTATAACTATAATATATAAAGTCACAGTTTCTCTCCTCCACTGATTTTCCCTCTGAAGTGACTTATTTTTCATACTGTCACATCTATTTAGTTTTAAAAAACGCATCTATTCTGAGAACATAAGGAGTATAACATACAGATATTTATGCAAAAATGTAGGGCGTAAAAATAAAAGGTTCACATAAAAATAAATACTCAAGTAAAGTACAAATACCTAAAAAGTAATGAAGTACTTTTACTTAGTTACCTTCAGGCATAGGAAGGTTGAACAAACAAAACATAAAGCACACAGACAACAGAAACAAAGATGCAAATCAAGTCAATAATAATAATATGACAGTGAGACAATAAAGAAGGTTATTTGACCAAACTCTTGTCAGTTCAATGAAATGCCACCTGGATAATATGAGCCGCTCTCTCTGCTGGAACACAAAATATCAATACAGATCATTCCAGGAGGTGGTTAGATATAGATTAACTCTGTGATATTTTAATGGATGTGAACGTGTCCAACACATTCCTGCTCATGAATAAACCAATGTCTTCCTGAAATGTACTATGACGCCTTCTTATTAAACTCAAATATCCACAACAACCACAAGACAAAGTCATTACTTCAGGCCAATTAATGTGAAATCCAACCAATTGGAATTTATAATCATCTTCAGCAACCCCACTCTTTGGAATAAACTAAATAAAACATTACATTTATGTCCCCTTTTTTAAAAACTATTTTTACAAGTCATACTAAAGCTGCTTTAAAATAAATAACCCCACAGTTTCCTTCTCTTTAAAATCTAGATTTAAATCACATCTACATGTCCTTCTTAGAAATGGTCAATTCTTTATTGTATTTTGTTTTTATTATAATGGAATATAGAAAAGTTTGCTCAGTGGCAGTGGTAGAAAGTAACAAGTAAAAGTACTTCATTACTAATTTTTTAGGTATCCGTACTTTACTCTAGTATTTATTTTTCTGTCAACTTTTTACTTTTACTCTCTACATTTGTTCATAAATATCTGTACTTTATACTCTTTACATTCTCAGAATAGACTCGTTACTTTTTTTCTAACTAAACAGATGTGATGGTACCAAAAATAAATGTCTTCAGAAGGAAAATCAGTGGAGAGAAACTGACTTTATATATTATAGTTATATGATGATTATCTCACTCATACAGGGTGTTCCCCACCTTCGCCCATTGCTAGATTAGGCCTCCAGTGACCCCCGTGACCCTAGTGAGGATAAAGCGGGTTCAGATGACGATGTTTGTCTGATATTTTTTCTGCAAATATTTTATAATATTGGAAACTGTCAATTTTTTTTATTTTATTTTTCCCACTACTATATCTATTCTAATTAAGCAATAAATCTCAAACTGCAATAAATAAGTGATTCTGAATTATTTTTCTTTAACACTTTTTCGTCACAACTTCCAAATAATTTTTTTATTGACCATTCATCATAATACACTGCTCTACCTTTTTTTTTTTTTTTAGAAAGTATCTGCTTCAGACATTAAATGTGTTAAATCTTTCATACTTTAATCAGACAAATCAGAAAACAAATGACTTTAGTGTTGGTTAGTTCATGTGTTTAATATATATGATAGTGTGTTATTCCACATATATGATGGTTTATGTACATATATATAATGGATTAGTAAATATTCCACTAGAAAAAAACCTGTAAATTGAATGGATCATAATGTGCAGACAATGTTTGGAAGTAGATCTGACACCAATATTCCTTTGGACTAAAACCTATGCTATTGTTCATTCTAAGAATTTTACATCTAAGAGTTGAGTTTTCTTTATTACTAACACACATGTGCAAAAATGTCATCAGTTTTATTCCAAAAGCATGTTTCTTGTAGACCAGTGATATTAGCCTCTGTATTTTCTAACGGAAAATTATTACATTTCCTGTATTTTACTTTTATTCATCTTATTTCCACATATAAAAACAGAATACAGAAAGTAAATATCAAACAAGAATCAAAACAGAATATAGAAAATAAAAAGCGTCTAGACAATTAATATGCTGGAGGCAGAAAATAAAGCCACAAAGTGTGTGTTCCAGTCCACCTCCACTGCAGCACAGAGCACAACCAATGATAACAATAGTAGCAGAAAATAAAGGAAAATACAGTTATTTATACAACAATGAAAATGCTAATTTATAACACAAAACAATGACCACAGAATGGGTGAATGGGACTTCAAGTCAAAATAAAAAGTCAAATGGGCAGGTGATTTTAGAGATTTTGTTTTAAGTTAATTATTGATGTGAAACTTTGTAGGTGAGGAGGGAGGTTATTCCAATTTATTAATGTCTTTCAAGAACGGGTTGTCATAGAAACTTGAGACTGGCATAAAATAAGGGCGAGATTAAGCATTCTCTGAATATTTGTTCTAATATTTAATTCACTGATCATATAGAGCAGTTCAGTCTGCACCCCCGCTCCTTGAGAGACTCTGTCCTGCATGGTTTAGACGTGTCCCTCTTCCAACACACCTGATTAAAATAATCAACATAGTGTCACCTAGATAGACTCTTTAATGTGCAATAATGTGCAAGTGCAATAATCCTTTTTTTATGTGTAATAGTTATCTTTTTAATGGGTAATACTGTATTTTAGTGATCTGTTTATGTGCAATCGTGATCTGTTTATGTGCAATAGTGATCTGTTTATGTGCAATAGTGATCTGTTTATGTGCAATAGTGATCTGTTTATGTGCAATAGTGATCTGTTTATGTGCAATAGTGATCTGTTTATGTGCAATAGTGATCTTTTATGGGTAAAAGTGATCGTATTATGTGTAATAGTGTGGGTGATCTATGTGAGCTATCTGAGTGATTTTGTCTGCTGCTGTAACAAAAGCAATTTCCTTGAAAAATGATTAATAAAGTATCTATCTATCTATCTATCTATCTATCTATCTATCTATCTATCTCTGCAGAAGCCTGATAATGACCTTCAGATGTTCTTAAACAGGGAAACCTCTAAAACATGCAGGACGTCTAGGACCTCAGTTCATAAAAGCTATTAGAACAAATCCAAAATAACTCAGGAAAAAAAAAAAAAACTATTTAAACAAAATATATCAATAACTAAAACTAAAAACAGCCTCTGACATCCACTGTCATTTCCCAAACTGTGTTGGTTTTACTGGTGCAGATTATGGTGAAACTCTGAACGTCCAAACAGGTGGTATCTAATGACCATGAAAACCTGAGTAACTACATTTTACCTGAATTATTTACATGTATTGACAGCATCAGTGGACAGTTCATAAACATTTTAGGCTAGGGGATGCTTTTCGTCAGTGGTGGATGTTTGAGTCTTAATGGGTTAAAGTCACCAGTTCCACTTAAGACGTCTAATATGATCCATCAGTCACAGTTGGATCCAAAATAGGCCTGTATCGACTGCATGTAAGGCATCTTAAAATAGTGTCAGAAAACATTATATTCACTGACACATGCAAGCTGAAGAGCATTTACGATGCTGCAGATCAAAGCAAATCTGTAACTTTTCAGTAACATCCATCATGTACATATTAAGTGCTTTTTCCTGCAGCTTATTCCTGAGGTCATGACATTGTAATAACCCTCATCCTTGGATCAGTGTTTAATAGTGCCATCAGTCATGTCATAGAATTTAAAGAGTGAATAGAGAGAGAGAGAGAAATGGAGAGAGAGAGAGAAAGAGATAGAGAGAGAGACAAACAGAAAGAAGCAGCACGTATGAAGAAATCTACACATAATTGATGCTTACCAGAGAAGATTATTAGAATAAATATCTACATATCTCAGATATTCAATGTTTATAAATCAGTACCAATATATAAGGCTGAAACTACAGCTGCAACAAACTATATTTTTATAGAAATTCCGATCAGTTGTCTTTCTTTATTAATCAAACTGTTTGCTTTGACACCTTTCCCCCTTTTCTAAACCCACCATTTCCACATTATCTTACATACAGCTCTGGAAAAATTAAGAGACCACTGTAATTCCCTCTGAAATCATCATGTAAGGCAGGTATTCTGTTCCTGTATCTGTTGATTTCCAACACAAACATCAACTGAATAACAAACATGTGGTCCGGATTTTATTTAAGAAGGAGAAGTATAATCAACACTATAGTTGTCATCACTATCTTCTTACAATAGGCAAAAACAGTTCTACTAGTACCGTAAAAGTAATTAGAATCCAAAAATACCTGTTAAAAACTACTGAACTTCTGCTCTAATAATGTTCCCAAACTGAGGACTGGTTTTTCTATCAGGTCAATGTGGATGACAGAGCAGCAGATGTTCAGTCCAGTCTACAGACCTGAACCCACTGTGAAAACATCTGCAGGAAGATGGATGGTCACAAACCATCCATCATTACTGAGCATTTAGAATTTATGCAAAAAATCATCCAACAACAATGGAGGAAAGGCAGGAAACGTGAAAGGTGTCACTGAAAATCAGAATTATTCCACTAAATACTGATGTCAGAACTTTTCCTAAGTTACAACATTAGTATTGTTTTGTTTAGAAATTAATATGAACTGCTTTTCATAGCTAACCAGACAGACGGATAAAAACTGCGTATGTCCTGTTCGATGAGCAGATATTATATATATATATATATATATATATATCAGCATGGAGATGGCACTGGTGAAAATTTTAAATTATATTAAATCCAATATGGACAAAAAGAAGTCTTAGTCCTATTAGATCTTATAGCAGCATTCGACACTGTAGACCACCACATTCTTTTACACAGACTGTGCTACACAGTTGGTGTCTCTGGGTCTGTTTTGAAATGGTTTGAATTGTTTTTAACCAACAGGGAGTTTAGGTGTTCTGTGGATTATGGCGTTCCTCAAGGGTCTATTTTAGGTCCAACCCTTTTTAATCTTTATATGCTACCTTTGGGCCAGGGCATCAGGGGGCATGGCCTTAACTTTCACAGCTATGCTGATGATACCCAACTTTACATTGCTGTGTCTCCTGATGACCTTAGTCCAATTGGCACATTTTTTAAATGTCTTTTAGATATTAAGGCCTGGATGGCGGCAAACTTCCTCCAGCTCAACCAGAGCAAAACTGAGGTTTTAGTCATTGGTCCTGAGGCTCAGAGAAAGAGCCTCAAAGCTAAGTTCCAAACATACTCTTGAGCTTGGCTTTGAGCCACACATAAGGTCCATTACAAAAACAGTTTTTTATTATTTAAAAAATATTTCCAGAGTGTAACACTTTCTCTCTCGAACCAGTGCAGAGACTCTGATACACGCATTTGCAACCAGTCATATTGATTACGCCAACGCTCTCCTTTCTGGTCTTCCAAAAAAGACCATTGCGCCGCTACAGCTGCTCCAGAACTGTGCGGCCCAGCTGCTGACGAGGACCAGAAAGAGAGAGAGCATATGACACCAGTGCTCAGGTCTGCACTGGCTCCCTGTGAGCCTCAGGATGGATTTTAAAGTGCTTTTATTGGTTTTTAAGAGTCTTAATGGTTGTGGTCCTGTTTATATTTCGGATCTGCTTTTCACATATGAGGCCTCTCAGACCCTCAGGTCCTCATGTAGTAAGCTTTTGATTGTCCCTAGAGTTCACACTAAAACACATAGCGAGGTTTCATTCAGTTTTTATTTCCCCAAACTATGGAACAATCAACCTGAGGATCTGAGGTCTGCTGTGAGTGTTCATATTTTTAAGGTTAAACTGAAAACCTACCTTTTTAACTTAGCTTTTAGTTAAATTTTACCCTTAACAATATTTCATTCTGCTATTTTATGCATTTCCTTTTATTTTATTACTATTATTTATTAATTCATTTTCTTTGTTATTCCTAAAATTACGGGATAATGGGGGGGGGGTCTGAATGCTATATAAATAAAGTTTGATTGATTGATTGATTGATATCAGCTCTATAATAAGATAAGGTAAGACTTTATTAATTTCACAAAGGAGAAATTTACTGTCACAGGAGCTCACAGAAACACACAGTGGGGTGCAAAAAGTAGGAAAAGGTGCAAAAAGGAAGTAAAGCAGTGCAAATAACAGTGCAAATAATCATAGAAGTAAATAATAAAATTAAACTACAAATAAAAAACACATACTAGAAATAAAAAAAATATAGGAATACTGTGTCTTATGTACAAAAAACAGCTTTAGAGAAAAATAAACTGATAGATACTATATACAAATGTACAAATACTAGTGCAAGATGGAGTGATCTATACGAGGTAGGTATAAAGATATTAATATATATTTAATACAAATGGTAGGAATAACATCCTGGTGTTTATTACCATGTTGTAGTTGTGTAGAGTTACCAGGCATGGGCAAACTATTCCACAAAGGGCCGGTGTGGCTGCAGGTTTTTGTTCCAACCAACCAAGAGTACACAGTTTGACCAATCAACTCTCTGAAGACTGAGATCAGTTGATTAATTGAATCAAGTCTGGTGTGCTGCTGCTTGGTTGGAACAAAAACCTGCAGCCACACCGGCCCTTTAGGAATGGTTTGCCCATCCCTGAGTTAGACACACTCAATTAAACTGTCATTGGTCTGAACTCCACATAAAAGGAAGTAAATGTATTTTATAGAAGTATCAGATCAGGTTTAAACATTTATGAACATACTGTAGTTATCAAAGAGAAAATAAATAAGTTAAAATAAATAGATAAAATACAAATACAGAAAGTTCAGCCCTCGACACCACCAGAGTTTTAATG